>JACEGR010003006.1:0-114445 GCA_014170235.1 Listronotus bonariensis | reverse complement strand
CTAAAGTTGGGAAAGTACTTTATGTGGCCAACAAAGAAGATTTAATAGTTAAATAGAGTTAATACTAAGAATAGTATTTAAAACCCTTACTGAATTTTAAGATGGTTTTTAAACTAGACGCCGTTTAAAAAATAAGTATTAAAGAAAGGACGGTTTAATAAAAAATAGTTTTTTTAATTTCGCAACTAAGGACATAACAATTAAAAATAATAAAATACGTTAAATTTAAACCATTGAAAATAAAAATATTGGTTATGTGGTACCCCTCATTGCGAATAGATTTATTTGTTTTTCGACACAGAAAAAAATAATTAACGGTGTTGGCAAAAAATGTAGTAACAGTTTTAAAAACTGCAAATTAATAAAAATATCATTTTTAGCTAATACTAATGTAAATCAAACTAAAAATAAACGATAGTGGAGCTTTTTCTGCTGTTGCTTTGAACAGTTGATAGACAAAACACTTTTTTAATTTCAATAATATTTTGTTTGGACTAATTAATGGTAATAAAGGCCATATCCTAATATTAAAGGTCTACAGAAGATCTTTCTTGTTTTGAAAATTTTGAACTGCTACGAAGGCTTAAAGTCTGAATATTACCGTATCGAGGGTGTAATGCGTAAAATAACAGATAATTTGTTGGTTTGTTAGTTTGCAAAGTTAACGAAAAAAACCTTTGAAGAAAGCAAGTTCTACAGTCTACAAACTATAGATGTAAAAAAAACAAAAATAATAGCTTCGTGTTCTCTTCAAATAACCTCTAAACAGATACATGAGATTAGAGACATTTTGCACCTCTTATTTTGCAATTCCGTTGTGGTTGACGTTATTCTGAGTCTGCGCAGTAACGCAAACATGATCCGTTATCGTTATTAACCAAACCGGACTCCTTTAATTACGGATGAATACCGAAGAGCTTATCGTTATCGTTATTGTTAAACTGCGTGGTTGCCGGATTGTAGAATTTTTAATATCAATTATTTAAGAAGGTTTGGTATTATAAATCCATATTAATTAAAATATAATTGATACATAGGCTCTAATTAGTGAAAAATCCATAGCAGTAGGAAAAATAAAATAGTGTAAAGAAATTAAAACGGACTTGCATTTTTAAGGATGTTTTAATTCAGTAATTAATTTACATGTTACAATCTGGCACACTTGCTTTTTATTCTACTACCAAACCTAACCTTACTTTTTGTGTTTTGTTTACATCTACTTTAAAAAACAAAATCAAGAGAACTATTTGCATATTTTTAAATATCAATATATAACTTATGGAGAATAGAAGTAAGTAGTGATTTTCCTTAAACTTTAAAATCGGTCAACCACAGGTAAAAATAAGGTTATGTGTCGAAAGCGCAGACGCAAGATAAATTTCTTAAACGAGGCTGCAAAACCTCTGTCTAAAACTGCTGCCGTAATCGTTATGTTTAATAACGATAACCATAAGGAGGCCAAAAAACGTCTGTTATTTTAAGAGGTGCAAAATGTCTCTATTATCATTTTGGGTTGCTCTTATTAGGAACGATAAAGGAATAATAAGATAAAAAACGACAGATCCCTTAAAACTTGTCTTTGGTCAAATAAAGAAGGTTTCTTTTAAAATTTGCTATGATGATTAAGATCCTTAATTTTATTTTAATTTATAAAATAAGGCATGGGGATCACACTAAATATAAAATTAATTTCTTCAATGCCCCCATCCGCCTTTGAGTTTTTGAACGAATCAATTAAAAAAATAAAACTTAAGGAAATGAAATTCCTACATGCATTCCTAAATGCAATATTTAAGAGTAAAATTGACAGATAAAATTTCAAGATGGTGCTGGCACCATCTTGGGAAAAAAAAATAAATGGAAAGGGAGGTTTTGTGGTACATCATATTAAAGCCCCTGAGGAGTGCCTTATAACCTTAGAATATAAAGTCGACATACCTTTGCCTACTACAAAATGGCGGTACTTTAAAAATCACCTGAATACCTTATTTGGATGGCCATATTTCCGAAACTAATTAACTGAGTTATACCTAATGTGGTTTTTTTCTTAAATCCTTTTTAAATAGCTTCTTAAAAATACATGCATTTACATGCATATAGAAATTATACTAGTATAATTATAAAAGACCTTTAAAAAAGCTTTAAGAAAATTTCACCTTAAGTATATCTAAATTAATTAGTTTAGAAAATATTTGATAATCAAACAGCAAATTTATTGCATGGGTTTGACCCTGTATCTTAAGAAGGAAGAATTTGAGGACTCTTGTTTGTATAAACTTTTTTTTCTATTTTAATAAAAGGGTGTTACTACACTGAAAAAAATGATATCTTAAAACAAAAGCCTTAGATTTAATTTAAAAGAATTGTGACTTTCATATGTGTTAAAGAAATATAATCTCAAACAGAAAAAAATATGTTTTCAGCTTTGCGTACTAAATTCAAAAGAAGGCGCTTTTGTAATAAAAATAACCTTATTTTATTTAGTGACCCCAATGGGTCTACATTAAAGAACGATGTATTCTGTTAAAAACATCGAGCGCTTTCCCACTGAGAGATTTTTTCTTTAAGACAAGATAGTAAATACCACAGACCGAAATAAAATTTAATTTAATTAAGATAATTATATTAAATAAACAACTAGTTCTCTTTTTGATAGTTAAGAGAGGAATTCCTGCTTATCATGTCATTCACCGAGACCTCTCTTCTCCATCGATGATGCGTTTTGCCGAACCTCATAGGACTTATCAAACTGGCTGTCCGGGGTCCAAGTTGAATAATACGAATAACAAGTGTATCTTATAAAAAAAAACTTTCGTTGTTCGTCGGTAGGATATAATCGTACCGTTGATACCGTACTAAAAAGCATAATTCAGTGAATACTTATATTAAAGAAATAGGTTCTTTGACATAAAGGTTAAAGATTTTGGTATAGGTTCTTAAAATAAGAACCTACTATTTTAAAGAAAATTCATTAATATTTTGATAGAAACATTTACTATTTCTTTTGTTTAAAATCTTAAAACTTATATTTAAGATATTTAAGAGCTTAAATCATAAATCTTTAGGTTCTTATTTCTTGATTCAGATGTTCTCAAAATAATACTAAGGATATTTTAATTTAAAGAATTTCTTTTACATTAAAGACATAAATTAAAGTATTTTTTCTCCCAGTTTAAGAGCCACTATTATTTTAAAGTAAGAAATAAATCTTGGTTTAAAAGCACAACTATTCAAATAGAAGGCATATTTTTAAAACCTTGTATTTCCTTAAAACAAGACATTTTTTTGTGTGTATATCAGTTTGGCTCAATCGTTTACAAACATTTTATATACAGGGTGTTTTCTAACTACGGTACGAAACTTAACGGGTTGATTTCTTATGTCTTTTTATGAAAAAAAAGTTCCCATTAACATATGTCTGCACTTGCTTTATTTCTAAGATACAGTGTGTTAAAGTTTTTAAAAAGAGTTTATATTTTTAAAGTATTTTAAAAACCCTTTAACCGATTTAAATTAAATTTGGCACATTGGCACATTTATTTAATGTAATAAGGCGCTTGTAAAGCTCTACCTACTAGATTAATATTATTGGGACCAGTGGCATCTCAGTGGGGACCACAGCCAATGTTATTGAGCAAAAAAGTATGCCACTGACTTTTTATAAAGTTTTTATACAGGTGTACTTTCTACTTAATATTATTGATTGTGGTGCTCACCGAGACGCCACTGGACCCAATAACCTTAATTTAGTAAAGCTTAATAAGCATCCTAATACATTAAATAGGTATACCAAATTTTATCCAAATCGGTTAAAGCGTTTAAAATACCGATTTTTTTATTTTAACCTTAGAAATAAAGCAAGTCCGAAAATTTGTTTATAGAAACTTGTTTATAAAAAGACATAAGAAATCATCCTCTTAAGTGTCGGAACATAGGAAATCAATATCTCCTACACTAATTTAATAACATCATTTGCAAAAATAAAAATAATAATCTCGACCGGTGGTAAATAGTCAATTTGGCACAGACGCAAAAATTCTAATGAGTTGTTCGATTTTAATTATTTTCTGTGCGTCAAAACGCACTTCGGATAGGCATGAGTAATTTGTTTAATTTCCACAGATCTCTTGTAAATAGTTTTAAGTGCATCGAAATTTAATTATCACTACAAAATATAGATTTGGATGATTTATTTTCGTTTATAAATCTTTTTTCCTGGATATCCTATTTTACGCAAACTTAGTTAGTGGCACCCATAGATAACCTACATTTAGATCCGCAGTGGCAAGAAGCATTTTTCGGATTTTTACGACCTCGCGCAGTAAACAAATGGACAGGTGGATGAACATACGCACTTAAAAGCCGTGGCAAAATACTAACACCGGCTCCTGTACCCTCCGTCCTCGGTCTGACCGTAACGCTCATTAGCTACCGTACTTCGAACAGAAAACCAGGACGCCGTCAACAAATTCTTTCCTATAATGCGGATAGTTTGTTTGAGGCCGGGTGCGTTTACCCTCAACTGGCTTGCGCACAAACCGGTTTTTTCACCCATGAAATGTAACTTTTGTTTCGCAAAGGTTATAACATTGGCAATCCATCGAGATCAGAGGTCGCACCCTTTTTAACTTCTTAACCTCGTGGTATATGTATTTGAAAAGAAATATCCTCACCCTTTCCGCGGTCTTCGAGTAGTGCGGTTCACGGTTACGTAGAAGTCTACAGAAACTTTCCGGGTAGGCGGCTGAAGGTGTCGTATGAGCGTTGCTGTACCCTTGGGAATCGAGAAAAGATTCACGCTAAATTGGGGCTTCTTTCTTCTGGGGCTAAGCGCTGTGAGTGAAGATTCCTTAAGCCTGAGGTTTTTACGTTTTGGTGTTGAACACATGGTGTCTTCGTATGGTCGAGGAGGTGCGCATGCCTTGCGGAAGAGCGTCAATGGTGAAAGTGACGGTTATGCGCGATACCAGTAGCAACCCTTGGCTTGAAAGCCACAATTTATGCATGTTCAGAAGTTTATGCTAGTAAAGTCTGGGAGTTTCGAGTTCGATTATCCAGATTTTCCACGGACAAAGCCGGGAAAGCTTATAAGCAATAGCTTATATGACCGGAACGGGAGAACTGGCGAATTGACAGAGCCATAAAACATGAGAACAATATTCCAGATAGGGTCGAATTTGGGACACATACAAAGTGTATAAATTGGAAGGGGAAAAATACTTTTGGCTCGGAAAAGAAATCCAAGCTTTTTGACGCCGCGGTGGCTATAGATATAATGTGTTTATGCCAGTTAAGGTAATTTTCAAATGTGACGCCCACAAGATTAAACGTGTCCCCGCTCTGCAAAACCTGGCCACTCATAAGCAAAGGGTGACTGTTTGATGATTTTTTTCGCGACAAGGAACATGATTGTGTTTTGTATGCATTAAATTGAACGAGATTTTTGGTGCCCCAATCCAATATCAAATTGAGATTCTGTGAAAGAGATATCTGCTTCGCCCTGCGTTTGCCTTCCAAGTTGGGTTGAGAGATTGGCTTGGTAACCTGAAAAGTGGAGTGAAGGGTACTATCGTCAGCATAACTATGAATGGGATTGGTTGTGGAAGAAAGAAGGTCGTTGATGTGAAGAAGAAACAAAGTTGGTGCAAGTACTGAACCCTGAGGCACTCCAGCATTAATTTCGTGAAAGCTTGAAGAGCGGCCATCAACAATGACTGATATACGTCGATTAGAAAGATAACTGGAGAGCCAAGAGCAGAGTTTAGTTGGAAGACCATAGGAGGGAAGTTTATTAAGAAATGCGTCATGCCAGACTTGGTCGAAAGCTTTAGATATATCAAGAGCAACGATCTGGGACTCACCTAGAAACTCAAGAGACTTGTTCCAGTTGTGTGAAACGAAGGAAAGAAGATCTGCTGTAGATCTCTTGTGACGAAATCCGTATTGCCTGTCATGTAAAATTTTATGTTTTTCTAAATACCTAAGAATTTGCGAGTTAATGGATTTCTCCATTACTTTACAAAGCATTGAGAGGAGTGAAAACAATCTCTTACAAATAGCTAAAAAATTTAAATTTGAAACCTAAATACCTAATAGTTAATTTTTAAATTTTTTTCTTTTATTTTTTTCTTTTCTTTTAAACGTTAATGAGTACTATATATTAGCATACTGCTGATATCTTAAAAACCAGTAATAATTTTCGTATAGTATGTTTGACATTTTTAATGTAGGATTTATTACAGAATCATAATTTGATAAAATATACAGGTTGTTCTATTAAAAAAGACACTAAACGATAAAAATTATGTTTTTTAGGCACCTTGTATAATAACTAGTACTGTCAGTTAAAAAAGTTTTTCTATTTTAAGTTTATTATTGTACCTTGTACAGGGGCAAAGTTATTTCGTGTATAAATAGAGTTGGTCCACCCTGTATATACCTAAATTAAATCCGTCAAAACTTATTTGTAAGTAATGCTACCGATACGATTAAAAATTTTCTTGGCGAAGGTAAATTAATTACCATTTTAATATGGATTGGATAATTATTGATCATTTGATATGAAATATATCCAGAATTTTATAAGAAATGTAAAAATACAATAATATACAGAATGTTCCATTTAAAAATGGAAAGTTGTATATTCTTATACTTCTTCTGGCCTTCCTTTTTAATTAGTTTATGAGACAAAAAAAAGCACAATTTAACTAAAAACTGGATTTGATTTAAAGTTTTTTCCAAGAATAATTACTAAATTTTATCGGCGCAGTGTATATTTACAAAAGTAATAGGTATTTTACATATACAGTGTGTCTACGTAAGTTGGCGGCATATGGGAAACTTTTTTATTATTAATTTTACCAAAAAAGTTATTCTTTATAAAAGTTCTGCATAGTCCAAAACCTAAAATGCAATCATCAGATATCAAATTGTGTCAGTCATGTACGAGGTTTGGCCAAAAATGTAATTTTTGCTCAAGAATAAAGTACCTGTATTTTTGCTAATATCGCAAATCGTTTTAAAGAAAAAAATGTTTAGAAATAAAAGTTACTTTCAAATATGCAATTATGTTCATTTCAAAAAAAAAAAAAAAATTAAAAAATTTTCTGCGGTAATGGTAAAAATTTAGGTTGGTATAATATATATATATATATATATATATATATATATATATATATATATTGTCTCCCCCGTGGCCTAGTGGACAGAGCTTTGATCTTCGATGCCAGGGGTCGGCGGTTCGATTCCCAGCGGGGGAGACATTTTATATTTAGGTAGTAGTTATTTAAAAAATAACGACCGTGGTGGCACTACCGCGTTGTTTAAAAGGTGCTGTGAAATGCAACTGCATGTTTCAGTGCTTGGACAACGTTGACGGAACAGGGGGAACGATGGGTTAAACATCTAATAACTTGACACCCACGGTACTCTGGTATTTAGGCATAGACCTTCGTGAGATGTCAAAAAGATTAAAAAATATATATATATATATGCTTTAGAAAAATACTACATTTGATGTGTCTATCTCAATTAGATATGACCATCCAAATCTGAAAAATAATTTTAAATTATTCTTAGAAGCATAATAGAGATACATCTTCCCAACTTTTTTATTTTTTAACGTATAAAATAAATAATAACACTGTTTTGTTGGATAGATTCTGTAGAATCCATATCTTTCATCAAAATGCTTTTATCTTTTAGGATATACAGTGTAGGACAAAACATATTAAGTTTTAAAATGGAAAACCTTGTAAATTATAAAAAATCTTGTATCTGTCCTTACACTCAGAAGTAGCAAAAAGTAGGAAGGCAATTGTAAGTACAAAAATTGATAAAGAAAAAGGTAAAAAATATTTGACAAAAGTAGCGGGACTTCGCGAGACTGCATCGGAAACACAACAATAGCTCTTATTATTTATTTAAACTCTTTTATTTTTTTAGTAAACAAGCCTAATAATAAACTTAGAGATTAAATGTTGTATAAATATGTTTACTTAAAATACATTTTCAAGTTTCTTATTACCCCAATAGAAGTCGTCATATCCTTTTATAATTTTGCGTACATGTAGTTTGGAGTATCTACTTTAAAATACACAGCAGGAGCCATTAAAATTTCAAAGTTGCTTTTTGGCCAAAATAATGGATATCTATCCCATAGTGTATTGGCGCGTGGCTGTAAAGGGTAGCGGCACCTTTATATAAAATATATTTTTATGTTTTTTTGTATTATTTTCAAAGGGTACCGAATTTGCGCTTTTAAAATGTTCACATACACACTGAAATTTTCTCGATTTTCGGAGAAAAAAATCATTTTGGAAATGAACAAAATTGCATTTTTGGAAGTCATTTTTAATTCTAAACATCATTTCTTATAGGAAACGCATAGGAAAAGTATATTTCCGGACTCTTAGTGGTGGGAAACTACATCATCGTCCGAAAATGTTGGTATGTATAATATTATATAAAATATTAGGATTTAAAACAATTATAGTCTTATTTGCTTAATTGAAAGAAAATATATAAATTACACACACAAAATTAGTGCGTATATCTACCGTGCAAAGGCAAAAGAGTCTATTCGCAAAAATACAGTTTTAAGAAAATCGATATTTCTGTTTAATACCTTTTAATAACAGATTGTTTTGGTCAACGTCCTAACTTTAACCCCCTGGAAACATTGATAATAATAAAATATTAAATATCAAAATAAAAATCCTTTTTTCCCATTAAAACAATGTAAAGACATAAAATGATCAATTTTGTGATTAGACTCTTTAGCCTTTGCAGGGTAGACATTTTTGTCAAAAATACTTGTTCATGTCTCACTAAAGATGCTGGACTTAATAGGTTTAATTAAGTTAGGAACAAATATACCCCTTACTATTGTTTATAACACTGACTAATTTCATTTAAATCGGATAAAAAATAGTAAAGATTATTTGAAAAAAACGATATATTTTTTTAAGTTTTATACAGGCCGTATTGAGGAGTTTCATTTTTTTTAAGTGACACAAGGGACTTACAGTAAATTTATACCAGTTTTCAATTCAATCCAGTTTAAGCAAATCCTATCTATTTGTATGTTAAATTTGATCAAATTTTATACGAAAATTCCAAATTTTAAAAGTTATCTATATATTTTTTTTATAAATTTAGCCAGCTAATAAAAAATACAAAAAGAGGATTTACTTTTAAAACTTGAAACTTTTCATGGGGGCAAAACAAAAAAATCGACTTTTTTCGCATATTCCAAAATATTTTTTTCCAAAGTGATTCTCTCTAGGTCAATATCATTTACTACAAATTTGGTGTGGGTCCCAGTCTTACTTTTAAGATAATTGAAACCCCCGCCATGGTTTAATAACAATTTGCGAAATTAGCAAAAATACAGGTACTTTACTCTTGAGAAAAATTACATTTTTGGCCAAACCTCGTACATGACCCACACAATTTGATATCTGATGATTGCGTTTTAGTGTTTGGACCATGCAGAACGTTTTATAAAGAATAACTTTTTTCGTAAAATTAATAATAAAAGAGTTTTCCATATGCCGCCGAAATACGTAGACACACTGTATGTTTTATTTTCTACATCCTCGTATACCACCGCAAAAACTAAATAGACAATAAAAACCTGGCTTCCGTACAACTGCACTTTATACGACACTCTAACCGTACAAAACGGGGTTTCGCCAATCCCCTGGGACCCGGAAACGATAAAGGAGGTAAAAGGGGGCAAAAAGGGGTCACCCGCCGCCCCTTTGAAACATATTGGCTGTTCCCCGGCGGGGTTTAAAGTGTTTACGAGTCGGTTAATTGTTTGAAATGGAGCCATTGCGGAACGAGTGATTTTGCTAGGCTTTGTGTCAGGTATTATTTGGCAAAAAGTAATTTTTTAATTAATTTGATTAACTATTTTAAAATGTTGTTTATACAGGGTGTTTCCTAGTTACGGTAATGGTTTATTTCCGATTTTATTCTATGCATTGTTTCCAGCATATATGGTGTTAAACCAAAACGGTATCGGGGTTTCAATAATCTAAAAAATGAAACTGGGACCCACATCAAATTTGTAACAGATGCTATTGACCTAGAGAGAAACACTTTGGCAAAAAAATTATTTTGAAATATGCGAAAAAAGGTTAACTTTTGTTTTGACCCCATGGAAAGTTTCAAGTCTCAAAAGCAAATCCTCTATTTGTATTTTTTATTAGCTGGCCATATTTATTTAAAAAATGTAGATAACTTTTCAAAATTTGGAATTTTTGTCTAAAATTTGATTAAATTTATAAAAAAACATATAAATTAATAGGATTTGCTTAAACTGAATCGGATTGGAAACTGGTAAAAATTTGCTGTGGTCCCTTGTGTCACTTAAAAAAAAAAAATGAAACTCCTTGGTACGGCCTGTATCAAACTTAAAAAATTATTATCGTTTTTTTCAAATAACATCTTTACTATTTTTTATTCGATTTAAATGAAATTTTCCAGTATTATAAACAACAGTAAGGGGCTTTTTAGTCCTAACTTAATTAAATCTATTAAGTCCAGCATCTTTAGTGAAACAGGAACAAGTATTTTTGACAAAAATGTCTTCCCTGCAAGGACAAAATTAATCATTTTATGTCTTTAAATTCTTTTAATGTGAAAAAGAGTTTTTTATTTTGATAATTAATGCTTTATTATTATCAATGTTTTTAGGGGGTTTAAAGTTGACGTTGGAAATGGACGTTGACAAAACAGTCTGTTATCAAAAGGTATAAAACAGGAAATGTCGATTTTCTTAAAACTGTATTTTTGCGAATAGACTCTTTTGCCTTTGCACTGGTAGATATACACCACTAATTTTGTGTGTGCAATTTTTATATTTTCTTTCAATTAAGCAAATAAGACAATAATTTTTTAAATCCTAATATTTCTACGTAGCTTACTTAGTTCTTCAGAAAACAATAAAATCCTCTAAATTGCATATTCCTGGACCATACCAAAGAATACCAAGCAGTCGGCCCGATCAGTTAGAGTGAGGATATACGCAAAATTTAATAAAAATAAAATCTCCGATAAATGGACCCAGTATCCATAAGATTATTAAATTTATTATTTCAGAATAGAGACATATCGATGCGTTTTTACAAAACATCGTAAGCGACATTCTCCAATTTTACGGAAACGATTTTTCTTCCCATCGCGTTATATTTAAAGAAAAACCGAGATCTGAATGTTTTTTATTTTAGATTTCTTCTAATTTGAAATACAAAAACAAACATATTTAACATTTAATGTCAAAATTTTCAGAATCTTCCTAAAAAAAGCTAAAAGCTTTTAAAATTCTAAACCTAAATAATAGTTAATTTTTAATTTTTTTTATTTTTATTCAATTTATTATGACAACGGTGGCAGACTTGCCACCAAAACGTCGATTTTTAGTTCTCTATTTACTTGCTTTATTTTTTTTGGTACTTTTAATTTATTTTTTGGCGTGTACCCAAATACCTACCTATAATTAAATGAACCGCCGAGCCAATATAGAACATATTATATGAACTGAAATAAAGCCAATGAAAAAAAAAACCTTTCCCGTAAAACTGACAAATGTCGCTTACGATGGTTTTGTCAAAAACACATCGATATATCCTATTCTGAAATCATTAATTTAATAATCTTATGGATACTACCATTTATCGGGGATTTTATTTTTATTAAATTTTGCTTATATCCTCAGTCTAACTGATCGGGCCGACTGCTCGTCAGCGACTGCTATCAATTTCTGATGGTAATCATATTAGCAAAGCGACATCGTACTACTTTCGCCATCTGTTGGTCAGGGTAGGTACTAAAATTTTTTAGAGTACGCTGAAATCTTACTTGTGGGGTTCTATGGATTGGTATTTTTTCACCATACATACCAACATTTTCGGACGATGATGTAGTTTGCCACCACCAAGAGTCTTTTATTATAAAACTATTTTGTTCTTGGATCAAAATAGTTTTTTAAATTCCGTTTTGGGTAGCATAAAATATTATATTTTTTTTAGGTTCATTTAATATAAACGCTACAATTATTTATCTCCGTATTATAGGTATAATACGTTACTATGGTATCACATAGTTATGTATTGTTGATTGACTGACTTTGCCAGACGTCAGCAGTGGAAACTAAACCTGGATTTATAGACTGACGTTTGCTTCCGTTTGCCGCTTCCATATTTTATACCATGTCTAAAACCGAAACGTCAATCTATAAATTCAACTTTATACTTAGCATATAAAAATATTTCCAGCCATGTCCAGGTAACGCCTTCTACCTACAGGAATAGTATATTATTGTGTAACAGGAATAATAGTAGGTATATTGTGTAAGTGAAGAAAGCGATATATTTCCGAACCTTAATGTAGTTTGCTAAGCCGAGTACAGCAACCACCAAGATTCCGGAAATATGCTTTTCTTTGAGTTACTCATAATATTTTTTCTCCGATAAAAATAATTCTTTAGCTTTCGTCAGGTCCGACGGAAGAGCTTTAAAGGCGGTACCAATTACCAGGGCCTGGCCTAAAAGGGGGCCCCCGCGGAAGAAAGACTAAAAGAATAATAGGAGATGAAGTGGGATAAATAAAAGAAATCAAGGTTCGTCGTTGAAGAGGACCTTTTTTGGTGTAGGATTTTAAGGGGGCCGTAACTTTTGTACTAGGGCCTGACATTCCTCTTGGCTGCCTGGTTTTCGTTTTAGATAGCAAATATTAAATATTTTAGTTTAATAAATATAAACATTTTAATAATGTGATCTTAGTATAATACGTTATTATGGTATCATATTGTCTTGTATTATTGTTTGACTTTGATAAACGTCATCAGTGAATAATGAAACAGGTAAAGGTGAGCGTTCCGAAATAGTATATTATGGGACGAGCATGAAATATTACTCATTTTCCACGAGTATGACTTTTGCAGTAAGTCGTACGAGAAGGAAATAAGTATTCCGTGTGAGTCGCATACCTACTACACTTTTTCTAAGACTTTCTTGCGGATTTATCAATACAAACAATATATTTAATATTCCTGATTTGTGACAGAATATTTATCAGCCATGACATACGCGACATTACAGCCTACTGCAAATTTTTTAATAAATGTAATTGATTTAATTGTCAGTTGATTTTATATTAAAAAAACAAGCACCCTATGACAGTCGTGGGTAATGGATGTGGGTAATAAGCCTATTACCTGTTTAAAATCACATCATTATTGTATACATTCTTAAACAGTCCCGGAAAAAAATATTCTCCGTCATAGCCGGAAAAGTACATTGCCTAGCAACGCCTTAAACCACTGATCTCGATAAATTACCAATGTTATTACCTGCGCGAAACAAAAGTTACTTTTCATCGGCGAAAAATGTGTTTGTTCGCTTGGATACCACTCATTCCCAGGTTTAACGCGCAAGAAAAATTTTTCGACGCCGTCTGGGCTTTCCGTTCGTAGTACGGTAACTAATGACCGTCAGATCGCAGTCGGAGGGCACGGTGTGCCGTATTTGTTTATTGCGAGAGGTTGTAAAAATCCCAAAATGGTTGTTGCCACTGCGTATCTAAATATGGTTTATCTATGCCTTAAACCAACGGAAAAAATGCATTTTAAAAGTAAGACAACGTATTGAAAATATGTAGATTTGATATAAAGATAGAAATAAAATCAGGGAAAAGCTAACATCTAAACAAACTTTGGTTTTTATATTCAGTGCACTACTTTTAAAAAGATCCTACTGGTGGTTGTTGTTATAAGCACTAAGCAAAAGTTATAAACGTAATGTTAAACAACATCAAAAGTTATGACAGCATTTTTATTGTCGCTGAATTTTTTATCATCGACAGAGGGGTAGGTTTAATTCAATTTGGACTCATTTCACTCCTCCAAAAGATGTTTGGTTAAACGAATTAGCAAACAGGTCTGGCCTCGCTCCTTTTTAATTATTAACGATTATCGTCCGCAAAAAGTTGCTCGGAGGGTTGGTTTTTCTTATTAAATCGAAATGCGGGCTCGATGAAGAGTTTTTAATGCTTGTATTATTTATAATTATTTTATTAATCTAAAGAACGTATAGTTAGGGATCCCAGGGCCATTTTTGACAGTCATAAGCTAATTTTATGTGAGAAGCTTTGTTTTGACGAGACAACCAACTTTTTTTCTTACAACAATTTTCGTTGGTGGTAGCATACAGGGGTAGTAAAGATTAAATATGTTGATTTAATGAAAATCAAAAACCGGGATGATGTACCTCGCAATTTGCAGGACAGTGTGGGTGGTAAATTATATTAATATTATTTAATCAACAGAAAAAAATCAGCTCATTAGTAGTTATTTTTCACGACATCTTTAACCATACATGTTGGTGGTAGGGAACTCTTTGATAAAACCTTACATTTTGTGGGAATTTTTTTTTCGATTTATTTTGGTAATTTTCTCAAAACTTAACAGAAAAAATCCCTGTTTGTAATAAATATTTGATATTTGTCAAATCAACACACTTAATTCCTGTTACCCTGTAAGCTACCACCAACAAAAATTGTTATAAGGAAAAAAGTTGGGCTTTTCGTCAAAATAAAGCTTCTCACAGAAAATAAGCTTGTTAGTAATAAATGATAAAAATGGTTCAGGGATCCCTAACTAGTTTATTAAAAATTAAAATTAATGTAAGTGCCTTATTCTTGGCCTTCCTTGTATTTAAAACAAAAAATATCTATCTTTGTTTTTTTTTTCAAAAATTTAAAAAAGTTTTAAGAAAGACATAAATCCAACTAAATAAGACATAATTAATGGGTTCTGATAATAAGATGTATTTTTTCGATGCGTATTTTGTATATATTTTCAGTAACAACATAATTAATTTATTTAAATTATTTAAAAATATTGTGAACACCTAGTTTAAAAAAGTATACATTTTGGAAATTTTAAAAATATACATTTTTGAGAATTTAAAAATAAGTATACATTTAAATTAGCTTACTAAACATTGGGAAATTTACTACATAAAAATATACGTGAGGTGTCAAGGTCTTAAAAGTATAAATTAAACAATTTTCTAGGTTACTTTTATAATAATAAAATAAAAACATTAAACAAACTGGGTAGCGTAGAAATGCAAAACAAACACTGGTAAATTTGATATTTAAAGAAGAGAGAAAGAAATTAAAAGGGATTTTTATCAGATAAGAAGTAGTTAGTAAAGTCAAGCATAAAGTTAAAGTTTTAGTTCAGCCTCCGTACGGGCTACTCCTAGTGAGGAGTATGCCCGTACTAAATTTAATTAGTCAAATAAGTTAAGTTAGTTTTTAAAAATGCAAAGTTAGTGTTGATGGTCCACCGGTCTCATGGTCCCAAGAAGATAGTTCCATATGGTACATGTGCCCCAAGTGACGCAAAAGTGGTCCATATGTATATTTCAAATATATACGTCACATATGGTGGAGGCGCCCCCGTTCCCAGTGACCTTTGTGAAACGTCGGTTATGGTAAGCTGTGCCTGCCCCAGTTCCAGTGCCCTTTGTGAAGCGATAGAAAAAGTCGCTCATGGTACGCCCTTCCTACCCCTCAGTGTATTTGTGGAAGAAAATGCCATAAATATGGTAAAGGCGTCCCGTTCCCCGAAGAAAAAATGTGTGTGAAATGACGAAGATGGGGGAAAAATATGTTGCGTAGCGTAGCTGCAAGGAGGTAGCAGCGTAGCTACAAGAAAAGGAAGATAAGGTATATCTTCAGTTTTGAAATATGGCTAAATGGTGTTAGCCAGAGTTGTTGAAGAAGAATATGAAATAGTTACTTGCGTGGAAGTCGTTGTTTTACGTCGTGAAGACCGAGTTTAGAAGCAGCATCCGGCTGCATTAGCACTGGAAGCCGCAGCTTTAGTATGGGGAAGAGCTCTGAAGTTATGGTCTTGAATGGTGTGGTACAAGACTACCTAGCGGCCCTGAGGAAGCTCAGGATATGGGGAAATTGGCATGAAGTTGCAGTAACCTGATGTGGAAGAAGAAAATGGGAATGAAAGGCAGACAATGGTACGTGGAGAAGTACGGGACAAATGGCCAATGGAACGCACCATCAAGGACATGGACAGGGAGGCAAGGTGGACCGGTACAGTTCGACAAAGGAAGGACAATCCAGGACAGTATGTTATTTGTAATCTAGTGTTGTGTGATGTGTTTAGGTAAATCTGTAATATTTTTTAATCAATTGTATTTTTTTTGGTGTTTACTTACTAAAAAAAAATTTATAATAATAGTGATTTAATATGCAGAGAAAAGTAGCCTAAAAGAAAAATTTGATAATAACTCTTTTTTAACCCACCGTATATGTAATATTAAGTTATGAAAGGGTCATTGTTTTGATGATATACAATATACGGAAAAGGTCAAGACCATAATCTAATAATGCAGAGCTAGCTAGTTTCAAATAAACATTTTTTATTTACCAAGTCAGATGTTTTGTTTAGTACATATGTAGTAAAGTTAATGAGTAATAATACTATGTATTTAAAGTGTTCAATATGGGAGGTATAAAATTTAGGCCACTGTCCTCTAAAAAATAATCTTAACCGGTACAACTATATTTAAATAAAACTACTTAAAAAAAAATCTCAAATTTAGATATTATTCTGTTAACAATAGAAAAAAATTTAACTTTTTTTTATGATCAATGACAAATCTTTTATTTTTTGAAAAAAAAGTCAAATCAATTAATTATTTTTTGGATTAAAGGCTATTTGTACATTTTTTTGTTTACATTTATTGAAAAAAATCTTAGATAAAACTTTTTTGATGTTTTTAAAACTTTGGAAAGTTAAGATTATTTACGTTAATTTACATAATAGGTTAAACATTGTTAGATTTTTTAATTTTTGTAAGCTATATGGAACTATCGTTTTCGGTAATATTGCTATTTTTTTTAAAGGGTTTAAAGTAAATTTGGCTCATTTCTAATAGCGTTGTGGGTCCAACGCTTTCAAGAAGGGGGCGTATGTGAACACCTAGTTTAAAAAAGTATACATTTTGGGAATTTTAAAAATATACATTTTTGAGAATTTAAAATTAAGTATACATTTAAATTAGTTTACTTAACATTGGGAAATTTGCTACATAAAAATATACGTGAGGTGTCAAGGTCTTAAAAGTATAAATTAAACAATTTTCTAGGTTACTTTTATAATAATAAAATAAAAACATTAAACAAACTGGGTAGCGTAGAAATGCAAAACAAACACTGGTAAATTTGATATTTAAAGAAGAGAGAAAGAAGTTAAAAGGGATTTTTATCAGATAAGAAGTAGTTAGTAAAGTCAAGCATAAAGTTAAAGTTTTAGTTCAGCCCCCGTACGGGCTAGTCCTAGTGAGGAGTATGCCCGTATTAAATTTATTTAGTCAAATAAGTTAAGTTAGTTTTTAAAAAATGCAAAGTTAGTGTTGATTGCCCCAAGTGACGTAAAATGGCCCATATGTATATTTCAAATATATACAACACAATATATGCAATCCTTTTACTTGACTTACTCAAACCCAACTAATAAGTAAGGTTATAGGTCAAAGCTTGGTTCGGAGAAAATCGGCGCTATTCGATCCAAGTATGATTTCATTGGCTGGGCATGTTCCAGAACGTACGAGATACGGCCGTGCTACGATGCGGTTCTTGGGGAAAATTCCAAACCTCTTCTCTTTATAACAATTTGCGATATTATCAAAAATACAGGTACTTTTCTCTTAAGCAAATATTACATTTTGGCCAAACCTCGTACATGACTGACACACCCTGATATCTGATGATTTTAGGTTTTGGACTAACCAGAACTTTTTATAAAAAATAAGTTTTTTTTGTAAAATTAATAATAAAAAAATCCCATATGCCGCCAACTTACGTAGACACACTCTATATAAAATGTGATATTTTCTTAAAGCTCTTTAAAATGCCTATTTAGTGTAAGGTAAAGATATAATTCCTTTGGGATAACCCTAAGTAAAATACAGCTTTTTTATTAGGAAAGCCATGGAAGTAGATCGCCTAAGATGACTCTATCAATAATTATATCAAAATATTTGGCGAAGTTTCATTTTTTTGTCCACGCGCTGCATAGGTTTGAACATAAATTCCTATCCAACACAATAACCCAGCTAAATTTTTTAAATGCTCTATCAAGAGGACAATATAAACACTCTCAATTACACCCTTCGGCGTAATAGTTGCAGCAATCAAATTACCAAACGGCTCCTGAGGGAAGAACCAGCAAGCCCGTTGATATTTTTAATAAACAATATATAAATCAAGCAGCAGGAATCTCACTTTACGCCTCCTGCTAGCGGAGCGACCTCCCGCTGTGCGCTACCAAGAAATATAGAGAATAGAGAGCCATAAATATTAATTCAACTTTTTTATTTTTGGGGGTGATAGGAACGTGTTAATTTTGAATTGTTCGGAATGTTATGATATATGGGGATAATTGGTAATGGTAACATATTGGAGTTAGTAAATATCTGGATGAGCAATGTGTTGACATATTGTTTTTAAGATATGTCTTATGGGTGAAGTAGCTTAAAAAAGTTAAATTTTTAGGATTTTTCTTAATTATGAATAGCTGGAGTTTTTTTCTGTAAAAAATAAAATAAATCAGTGGTATTTAAACTGTTACACCCTGTAAAACATTTTCCATTAGGTATTATTTTTTTGGAACTTCAATATAAAATCGAAATAAAACTCTATTTTGATATATTTTGATTTTTAATTATCATAACTAAATTGGCATACTGGCTTACTTAAAAGAATTTATATATGGTATATCTTTAAAACCGTTGAACATGCGGTTACAAAATGATGTGTCACTTATGCCTAATTTTACAATTGCGAGTTCAGTTTTGGTTCAGTTGAACTTGACTGAACAGCAATATATTTTAAATGGATAGGTTCATGTACCAGTTGACTACAACTAACCCTTTTCCCGCAGTTCTAAAACTGGGCATTAGGGGATTTTGAGTATACGAATTTAAGAGTGATATCGTCAGTAGGGTAGGTCAAAAAATCGACAGTTTTTTTCAATTTGTACTGGTACAGTAGGCACCTCAAAAAAATTATGTCCCAGTATGAGCTCTTAATTTTACTAGGAACGTCTCTCACCTTTTAGTTTTATATTTTTTCCTTAATATTAAAAAGGAAAATATACAGGGTGTGTTCTAATTACTGTACGAAAGTTAAGGGGTGATTTCTTATGTCTTTTTATAAAAAAAGTTTCGGTAAGCATTTGTCCGGATTTGCTTTATCTCTGAAATACAGGCCCCTTAAGTTAAAAAAAATAGGTGTTTTTTAGATATCTTGAAAACACTTTAGCCGATTTAGATGAAATTTGGTACATCTATTAAATATAATAAGGCGTTTGTAAAATTTTACCTAGATTAGGATTATTGGGACCAGGGTGTGTCAGTGGGCACCAAAGCTAATATTATTAGGAGAAAAAATACGCCACTGACTTTTTATTAAGTTTTTATATTTTTTCCCATCAAGCGATTAAAAGTGCAACTTTTTAGTCTCCTGTATTTTCTTCGCATCTACCCTCGTTTTTAAGAAAAAAACGTTAATGCCACTTTAATTTCTTTTAAAAGTACTCACAGACCATAGACAATATAATATAAAAACTAAAATTAACAAGGGACAATAATTTGCTTTAAAATTAACCACAAGGCTCAAACACATGTTTCAGGTATCTTACTAGGCGGATTTCATGACTCTAACCTTTACGATTTTGGCACAATGGGCCATATAAATAAAGAAGCAAATGCTTAGACTTATAAAATTTGAAGTAAATGCTTTTGATTTTAAGGAGAAGCAAATGCTCTTGCTATATTTTTCTGTATCATAAGCATGTGCTTATACTTATAGGCAAAAGCATTTACTTTACATTTTATAAGTATACCTAAGGCATTTGTTTTTTTATTCATATGGCCCAATGTGTTAAAAATTGCATGTATTACATTGTGGTAAACTTGTCCGACAAAACAAGGGACGCGTTTACCCAGGTCGACACCCAAAACATTTAACATTAACAGGCTGGTTTAAATCACCGCTTCCATATATGGGGTATGAATATTCGTGGTAGACTCGTCAAAAGGAAACCACCTAAAAGATTTTAAAAGTGTTTTTATCATAAAGTTCATTTCATTACTGGCCCAGGGATTATAGGTTGTTTTTAGACGAAGACCTTTTTTTTCTTTACAGTTTATAAGTCATTTTTGACCCAAATCACTTGCCCTACTGAAATCGGATTCAGTAAATACGAGCATCAATTGTAGCGTGTTTCCCTACTGTCTTGGTGTATTATACAATTAATATCCTACCGCTGGACAATGAAACTTGTCTAATAAGTAGACGCTGGTTTTCTATGTTATTCACCACGACTCGATACAGCCTCACTGATGAGTTCCTGTAAGGCAGGCGAAGGTCTGGGGAGAGAGTCGTGGTGGATTGCATATTGCATAGAAAAGCAGGATGTTTTTTTTTAACTGTCTTTAAAGGGAGTAAAATACTTTGTATATATATATATATATATATATATATATATATATATATATATATATATATATATATGTTAAAGCAAAAGGAAAAATTTCCCTACTGTCTTGGTGTACAATACAAAATATTCTACTCCCTTTAAAGACAGTTAAAAGAAAACGTCCTGCTTTTCTATGCTATCCACCACGACTTTCTCCCCAGACCGGTTTCGCCTGCCTTACAGGACTCCTCAGTGAGGCTGTATCGAGTCGTGGTGAATAGCATAGGAAACCAGCGGCAGGATTTAATATCCTACCGCTGGACAACGAAACTTGTCTAATAAGAAGACGCTGGTTTCCTATGCTATTCACCACGACTCGATACAGCCTCACTGAGGAGTCCTGTAAGGCAGGCGAAACCGGTCTGGGGAGAGAGTCGTGGTGGATAGCATAGAAAAGCAGGACGTTTTCTTTTAACTGTCTTTAAAGGGAGTAAAATATTTTGTATATATATATATATATATATATATATATATATATATATATATATATATATATATATATATATATATTATATATATACCGTTCTTATGTAATAGTTTAACAGTACAACAAAAATCACCCTTTACACCGAAAAACCGATATTACTAAATATCCTTTGATATATTTTTAAAATAGAGCATATAGAGTCGCATCCTGAAAGCTGCTGAAAACCCCTGAAAATCGGGGGCGTGTCTACGGGCGCGCCGACTCCCGAAACCCCGTGACGTCACCGACCATTATCGGGACTTATTTTTCATAATGGCGTCGCATGGAGGGGTGAATCAGTGAATCTCAGGATCGGGTCGGGGTGAACACTTTTAGTGAAATTAAAGAGATCCAGCGTAAATTGAGAAATATAGAGTTTACGTATGAGACCAAACGTAAGGAAAAGAGAATTAATGCCGGGCCGTCGGGATAATCGGGATTTTTCGTCCACATTTTGGCACTGAATCTGACTTTGATTTTGCGGAATTAATTGACTGGCTCTGGCTTGGTTTAGGCTGTGATAAATAGATGTAACAAGTGTAAATATGGCTTCGTAATGTGATATATTAATTATTAAGGTAATTTTATTTATTTGAAGCTTCAATTGTCATTTTAAATTTACCTATAAACCATAAAAAAGTATAGTAAAGTAAATTTTAAATCTTTCCTAAAAAAATGCATTAATTATCTCACAAAATATTAATAAGTTACCCAACGTAGATAAAGAACTATTTTAAAGACAATTTTGCAAAAACAGAAAACTTAAATGGTATAAAGAAAATATTTAATAAAAGCAAGGAAATAAAACAAATTTGTTTAGAAAATTAGTTAGTTAATAAAAAAACATAATAATGTGTTTATTTTAATACCCTGTTCCGTATTTTTGCACTAACAGAAACGTATAGTTAGGGATCCCTGGACCATTTTTACCAGTCACAAGCTAATTTTTCGTGAGTAGCTTTATTTTGACGAGACGCCCAACATCCTTATAACAATTTTCGTTGGTGGTAGCATACAGAGGTAGCAGGAATTAAATATGTTCATTTAATGAATACCAAAAACCAGGATGACGTACATCGCAATTTGTAGGACAATGTGGGCGTTAAATTATATAAATATTATTTAAACAACAGAAAAAACATTAGCTGGTTAGTAGGTATTTTTCACGACATCGTTAACATTACATGTTGGTGCTAAAGGACTCTTTAATGAAACCTTACATTTTGTGGGACAAATATTTTTTGTTTTATTTAGATAACTATCTTAAAAATTAACAAAAAAATCCCTGTTAGTAATACATTTTTGATATTCGTCAAATCAACCCACTTAATTCCTGCTACCCCTGTAAGCTACCACAAACGAAAATTGTTTATATTGTATTACATAAGATGCACAGTGTGTTCCAGGATAGGTGTTACAAGAGGGCAAATGGACCAACAATTTTTGAATTTTAAAACAAAATTTTGGGAAAACTGTTAGCATGGTCCAAAATGTGGAAATACAAAATTTTACTCTGATTTCTATTATACAGGGCGAGTTATAACTGGGAATATGAAAAATGGTAAGAGGTTAAATACTTTGATTTTTAAAAATAGAACAAAATTAAGTAAATGTAGAAAAATAAATTTAATTTCAAAAGTTCTAGCGTGAAAGTAAAAAAAAAAAAAAGATATTATCAATTTTTACATTATGCATTACAACTTAAATAATGGATAAATGGAAGCAAAAAATAAAGAATATTTATAATTTTATTTATTTTTATTTTTGAATTAGCTGCCCTAAATGAAGTATTTTAAAAAGTGGTAATGCGTAATGCAAAAATTGACAAACATATATTTTAATTATTTTTCTACAACTGATACAATTTTGTCATATTTAAAAAAAGGTTCTTTACTCCAAGTCATTTTTCATAATTTTAGTTATAACTCGCCTTGTATATCACCAATCTAATTTTTTTGTATGTATTACTTTAGGACTATGCGACCAGATTTCCAAAAGAACGTTTAAAAATTCCAAAATATGCTAATGTATTAAAAAAAACCTTTGGTAGGGGAGCCCAAAAGGGATTTCGAAAGTTATTACGGCGCGGTGATTTCCACAAGCCGAAATATTAAAAATATATATATTTTTTGACATATTTAAAACTCTATAGCCGCTCAACGCACCGATGAAAAGGTATACATTATATAATATTTTTTCTTCCTATCATCTAAGCTTTCCAACCCAATTGGTCTTTATGACGCTCGAGTAACAGCAAATTAAGCATCTTGGGTTCCCCTACTATTGAACTTTACTAGTGGTATTTTTATATATCTGCTTCACTTAGTTTTTCATTTTGACTTGGAAATTTTCCCATTTGGTACTTGTTTTCTAAATATTTTTAATTAAAAAAACCATAGATAAAAAAATCCATCGTTGTAAGATCCAGAGATATTGCAGGCCAGTGTATGAACCTTCTAATCAGCAAATAACGTATTATTGTCGAGCACGAACCAAACAGCAACCCTAGAATTACACTGTTCTATAGAACTTAATAATTTACAAATGTCAGTTAAAACTACGTTATTCTAAGGTCACACAGGCCGGTACGCAGAAATGGGGTTTTGGAGGGGGAGGAGTGATTTTTAAAGAAAAAAAGGCCCTTACCTCTCAAGAACTGTAAAACAGATATACAAATTTCTTTCAGCGAAGTGCCCTTCCAAAAATCTGGGGTGAAAAAAATAATAATAATAACTACTTTCACCAAAACTTTTACACATAAATTTGTTTCTTGGGGAGGAGAGGGGCAAAACAGCTACAAATGGCTAGTACTATTATTGTATTTACAGACCTGTTTCCGCCAAAAACCCTATTCACACCCCTTCTGGGAGGGGGGCAATTGCACAAAATAGATCTATCCGGTATGTAAAAGTGATTTATAAAAAAATATTCTTTTAAGTGACTTTTTGATATTTAGTTTTTGTGCATTTAAAATAATAATTTCTTTCAACAAAAAGGATTTTTGTACTCCAATACCTAAGAATTTTTATATTCACAGTATCACTTAAAAAATACGTGGTTTTATTACAAAAATATTCTTACGGTGAAAAATGGATTCATGTAAAATATTTTCTCCATATTTTCAAAAAACTCTATACTACTGCGGCCGGAATAAGAAAATAAAAGAACATAACCAAAATACCAAAATTTAAAAGGACTATATCCAAAGGCAATGTTAAACTCTAAAATTATAAGACTTGCTTTAATAATTTTAATTTTAATAAATTATACCGAGATGACAACTAAATAAGTAAGTAAACAAAATATAAATTAAAAGTTAGTATAGTATAAATGTAAAATTTCGGTATTTATTGATATTAAGCTTTGAATATATTTTTGTTTTTTTTGTCAAATTTTAATTTTGAACAAAAAACAATTAAAATAAATGGTAAAAACTTACAAGCTTTAAAAGTTAAAGTTAAATTTGGAATGAAAGTAGGTTATATAGGTTAAGTTACTTTATATTTATTTTCAAAAAGATTAAGACGTAAAAAATCATAAATATTTTTAGTATTAGTATTTTTTAATAGCCAACAGTTGTAAATTATTGTGATTTATTAATCCCAAAATACAGTATTTACTTTTGTTTGTCGTTCTATTGGCATTATTAGATAACCCAAAGCAAATTTACATAAATGCTTACTATCTTCGCTATGTAGCGTAAGTATAGCAAACCATTCAACTGATTCTGTTCTGTAATTAATGTCTAATCCTCTTGAGTTACTTCATGCTAGTTTTAGTTATTTAATATTATACTTTGGGCACTTCTAAATTGAAAAAAAAGACCTAAAAAATATATATCATTGGTCTAAAGAGTCAGCAAACGTAGTTAATTACTAGGTACCTATTTATCAATAGAAAGTGCCTGAAGTATAGTTATAAATATCTTTGGGATAATGCAGTGTTAAGGCAGGTAAATATGGATACAAATTAAGCTTAGCCGATTAAAACTTTACTTAGTTCATTTATTTTCGTTTAAAAATAACAATAAAAAAATGTATTGCATTGGTTTAGAAAGTTAAAAGCAGTAAAGAAAACAAGGAATAGTATACAGGGTGATTCAAAAATCGATCATGAAACTTAAGGGGGTGATTCTACTTGACAAAATAAGGGTAGAGTTTCATATATTTTTTTTCAAATGTCATTCGTTTTCGAGTTGCAAGCCGTCAAAGTTCAATTTTTATTTTTTTCCTTATTGCATTTATTTTTTACCAATCAGTTGATATTTGGCACTACAAATCAAGCTTTGCAGATTCTAAAATTTTATGACAAAGTACTTTTTAAATACCGCCAGAGGGCACTTTATCTGAAACTTAAAATTTATTTACATCATAACTTTTTATTTTGACAGATATGGCAAAGCCGGGGGCACCATTTTAAAGACAATTAAAAACTTAAAAATAAGGTACTTTTTATTAAATTCTCGATAAACCTCACCATTTAGGCACAGATAGACTTCAAAGTTTTAATTAATTTCAATCAAATTACCTACATACATTTAGGGTGTCCAGTAACTCAACCGACAAACTTAACCAAACGATTCTACAACAAATAATAAGAAAAAACTTTATATAAACATATGTCCTAAACCACTAAGCTTTTGAACTACGGCGTGTTAAAAAAAAGAGTTTTTTTTTATTATTTAACACACCGTAGTTCAAACACTAAGACGTTTAGGACATATGTTTATATGAAGATTTTTCTTATTTTCTGTTGTAGAATCGCTCCGTAAAGTTTGTCGGTTGACTTACTGGACACCCTGTATGTATGTAGGTAATTTGATTGAAATTGATGAAAACTTTGATGTCTATTGGTGCCTAAATGGTGAGGTTTATCGACTTTAATAAAGAGTACCTTATTTTTCAAGTTTTTAATTGTCTTTAAAATGGCGTCCCCAGCTTTGCGATATCTGTCAAAATAAAAAGTTATGATGTAAATAAATTTTAGGTTTTAGGTAAAGTGCCCTTCGCGGTATTTAAAAAAGTACTTTTGGTCTTAAAATATTAAAATGTGCAAAGCTCGATTTGTGTGCCAAATATCAACTGTATTGGTTAAAAAATAAATGCAATATGGCAAAAAACCAAAATAATAATTGAACTTTGACGGCTTGTAACTCGAAAACGAATGACATTTTGAAAAAAATTTATATGAAGCTCTACCCTATATTTTGTCAAGTAGAATCACCCCCTTAAGTTTCGTGAATCAATTTTTGAATGACCCTGTATAAGAAAAATAAACTTCTTTGTATTTTGTGCAGACTTTTAATTTAATCTAAAATTAGAGTAGAGCGCTCGCGAAAAATCAATATTTCTAACAGATGCGTTGAACAAATTTTATATTTTTTTTTAGGTCAACCGGAATAAAAAATGTCAATTTTGGACCAAACTAGAACTACACTACCACATATCCCTGGATTACCCCCTCCCCCAGGTCTAATGGCTCCCCATGTCCCGGACGGGCCTCCAAACTCCGAAGTTCTGCTAGCATTGTTAGCTAGAAATAAAACACTAGAAGGTAAGCTTCATGTCGCAAATTGTTCTAGAGTTATTTTTGGTATGAAAAATTCAGGCTAGATGATAATCTTTAATGTGATAACTTGAGGGCTACACCTACATTACTTATAATTTTATTTCTCAAAACGTCCAAAATTTTTTGTGCCTATTTGTAATTATGTATTGTCTAAATAAAAAAGGCCACTCCATCATATTTTCTACACTAAAAGGTATACCTTAACCTTATCAAAAAACCTGAGCAACCAGAGATATTTGTATAAGTACACCTTTTCCCTTTTTCGTAAAAAAACAAAACCTAATGCAAATGCAAGTGGCCACACCGATGCTCAAAGAGCGGGCGAAAATTAACATGCAGCCTTCGCACTCTGGCAGGTCCTTACAAAGAAATAAGTGCCACCCGTGTATTGAAAAAGGGACTAGGGAGACCTAATGTATTATCTTTATTTTTTCTTAGCTTTTTTGTAAAATTATTATACAGGATGGTCCCTAAGTAATGGGTCAAAATTGGAGAATTGTGACGTTAAAATATTGCGATTTAACTAAACTTACCTCGGTACAAAAGTTGATATCAACTGAGATACAGGGTGTCAAAATTCAAAAATAATTTATTATTTTTTCTGACAAAATTAAATACTTTTTGAATATTGTAATAAAACTCGGTTTTTAGGGTTTTTTAAGATGAGGTATTCATAATATATCTAATATTACATGTTGGTGGTAGGGGACTCCTTGATAAAACCTTACATTTGTGGAACAAATATTTTTGATTTATTTAAATAATTATCTTAAAAATTAACAGAGAAAATTTCTGTTAGTAATAGATTACAGATACAGGGTGTCAAAATTTAAAAATAATTTTTAAAATATTTCGACAATATTTATTACATTTTGAATATTGTAATAAAACTCAGTATCGAGGGTTTTTTAACGTGAGCTATTCATATCTAATATTAATTTTTAGCTGTAAACTTTAGAACGCAACCTACACTACTATGAATTTTTCTAAAACGTCCAAACTTTTTTGTGCCACTCTATATGTGTACTATTTAAGTTGACTAATAAATTCTCCTATGCTTTTTACACAAAAAAGGTGTACTTTGTAAGAATGGCTCTAAGCCATCGTTTTCAAGATATTCGCATGGAGTGCAACCAAAAGTATATGGATAAATACACTAAATTATTTATTTAAAATGAGGTAGTTGCATAGATAACCTACATTAGATCCGCAGTGGCACGAAACATTTTTCAGATTTTTACGACCTCCCGCAGTAAACAAATGGATGGGTGGACGAACATGCGCACTTAAAAGCCGTGGCAAAATATACAAACACTGGCACCCCGTTCCCTCCGTCCGCGGTCTGACCGTAACGCTCATTAGCTACCGTACTTCGAACAGTAAACCAGGACGCCGTCGACAAATTCTTCCCGATAATGCGGATAGTTTGTTTGGCGCCAGGTGCGTTTACCCTCAACTTGCTTTGCGCCCATGAAATGTAACTTTTGTTTCGCGCAGGTAATAACATTGGCAATCCATCGAGATTAGTGGGTAGTTGTAGTTATAGGTAAAACGCTGTTTCATAAGGCATTTTTGGGTTTTACTATATCAAATATTATCGAGAAAATTTTAAAATATTTTTGAACTTTAGCAACCTGTATCTCAGTTAACATTAACTTTTGTAATGATGTTAGTTTAGTTATATAGCAATATTTTAACGTTGCAATTCTTTAGTTAAATTTTGGCACATTACTTAGGGACTACCCTGTATTATCACTTAATAAAGTTTTCTTTGGGATATGCGATATTATCTATCGGTAATATGTTTCATTTTAGAATCAATTTTTATCAAATTATGATAAGATTTCCCGATAAAAATTCACATGTTCATGATTTCCCTCGTGACAACCCGAGGCGCTTCCCAGTCGGGTAACCAGACTCCCATTCCACGTGGCTCAAAGCGAGGGCCACGCGTTCGCACGTGCTCTAAAAGCGGTAAACACCCGTCGAGGGTGGGCTGCGAGCCACAGCCACTTTGCTACTGTGTAATTATGGGCTCGACAAGAAATCACCATTCGATCTGCGACCGTACACAACTGAATATGAGGTTTTAATATGATAATGCTTCGTCTGGACTTTTATCAAGAACTTTCACACGGTTATTAAGTTGTTTTTTGGAGGGCAAAATCCGAGCAAAACACTGTACGTAACTTTTTATCTCGTGTGAATCTGATACTCATGGGTATCAAATCATTGCTGGTGCACGAACTACGTCTTGGTGTTTTAAAAGGGGTTTGTTTTAATACCTACATATTTATGTGCATTTTTATTGTGCGACCGATGAGGGATTTAAAAGTTTAAACTTGAAATTTTAAATGAAAATATAAGCCGTATTTAAAAGATGCGGATAAGATGCTACCGCAAATTTCTGAAACTAAAATATAAATAACGATCTAACCAAACTTACCTATGTCAAAAAGTGGGTGATTTCGGAGATAGGTACAGGGTTTAAAAAAATTCTGGTTTAATTTTTTATAAATAATTTTGTTTATATTAACGATGTCCCAAGCAGCAAGCTAACGTCTTATTGCCGTCTCTTTTTAGTCATTTTTGGTCACATTTTGTCAGCAAAGACGTCATAAGATGACGACAAACTGACGTTAAATTGACCTCCCTAAGTCACAGACAAAAGACGTCCCGTTAATGACTTTTTTTTTTAAGCTAAAATGATACGATATTTTATTTGAAAATTATAATAGGAAAAAACTTTTACTGCTTACAATTTCCTTGCACTGCAAACTGCAAGGTCGAATTTCTCGGGATACTATCCAACCTGGAGATTCAGATTTTTTCACTAGGTGAAGATATTTCTTTCAAAGCTAATTGAAATTACCAACCGTAGACCGGTCTCGAACTATTTTGGTCTCATCGGTACAGTGTAGGCAATAAAAAGCGAAGATGTTGAATAAACGTCCCATATAACATTTTTTGCCGGCGTTGTACATTTAATTTACTGGCATTGCCAACACTCTTTAATCGCAAGGCATTGGCAAAAAGGTATCAAAAGACGCGAAAGTGGGCAATTGGCCGTTATTAGGCCACGTGTTGCAGATAAAGTGATGGCATTCGTCATTAATAAGTTATTGGCAAAAAAATGCGTTTAAGATAATGGCATCCATCATTAATAAGTTGTTGGCAAAAAGATAACAAAAAGACACGAAAGTGGGCAAATGCAGATACTCCCAAGCAGCAAGCTGACGTCTTATTGACGAAAATTGTCGCATATACTTTTTTTAAAAGCTAAAATGATGCGATATTTTATTTGAAAATTAAAAATAGGAAAAACTCCTTACTGCATGCAATTTCCTTGCAATGCAAAGTACCATCTCTCGGAACACTGTCCAACTTGGAGATGCAGATTTTTACACTAGCCGAAGATATTTCTTTCAAAGCTAAGTGAGATCACCTACCGCAGACCGCTCTCGAATTATTTTTGTCTAATGGGTACGGTTTAGACGATAAAAAGCGAAGATATTGCAGAAACGTAGTAGTTTATTGTCCATTACGCCATCTATCGGTATGTCAAAAAACTATTAAATATATATAATATTTTTTATTAACACGTCTTTAAAACTTTTAATAAAGTTTTAAACAAAATGTTTACAGCTCCTAACAGTCTACTTGAATATCTTGCCTTCTCGACTAGCCATCACCAATTAATCACACAACACACACTTATTATATAATGAATACATTTAATTATGTCTATTAAAAACTCTTTTCTTTAAAAAAGAAACTAAAAGCTAGAAAACCACGTAGAAAACAAATGCACAAAGCGGTCACCTTCGGTTGAAATTAACGTAGCTAATTTTACCATCATTTTATTTTTATTCGCTCCAAAATACATGATAAACATTTTGTTTGACCTAATTTTTATTTGCATGATTTTTAACAATAAAATGTTATGAAAAGGCCATTTGGTTTAAAAAGTATGAATATGCGTTGAAGGTTTGCCAATATTTATTTGCCTGCAACAAAAACGCCTGCTTTATTTAATCAGGATTGGTATGCCGCCATTTTTGTATGCTTGCCGGCAATTCGCCTGCATGTAAAATTTATTGGCAATTAAGTGTTTATTTAGGGTTGACTTTTTAATGCGTATAAGATGTTGGCATAATATTGCCACCAATTGCCAATGCTTTACCATCAATGCCAATATGAAAAATGTACATTGCCGGCAAATAGTGTTTGCTGGGGTAGTTGTTTATTGTCCATTACGCCATCTATCGGTAGAGTTTTTTCCTATTTCAATTTTGTAAATTAATTAGTCTTATTTTTCTGTCATATAATATTTCGGTTGGATTTTTGACACGAATCAAATAATGTCAAAAACATTTTCTGGCGGGTTTTCTAAACATGACGTCATTAGATTTTTATGAGCTAGTATGACAAAAAAATGACGTCAAAAAGACCTCATTTCAACGACGTCAAAAACACGTCATTAAAATGACGTCATTATTTTGGTCTCATGATATTATATGACCAAAAATGATTTAAAAATTACGTCATAATGACGACAGCTTGCTGCTTGGGGTATTGTCACAATATTTGGCTAGAGGAGCTTTTGGGGGATAATAAATTAGAATTGGCTAATAATTTTATTACAAGCTCTAGAGGTAAAAGTTGATTTAAGCAGCTATTTTAAAATCCTAATATTTCAAATATTTGGATTAAAAAAAATCATCGTATGGCGATTGGATTATAATCAAACTCTGTACGTAGGGGTTTTTAATATGAACCATTTAGATCTGATTTTAATTTTTACAAACTTAGTAAGATCTAACTAAAGGGCGCTACTTACACTACTTTTAAAAGTGGTACCATGTATATACCATTGAAGCATTTTTGTAGCTTATGGAGAAAATCGAGAATATGCGATAATTTTGGCGGGGTGTATATAATGTAATGATCATATGATTTTAACAGTAAATGGTCGTTTTTTCTGTCACAAAAAAAATGTATCATACACAGGAAAAAATTTTGGATTTTAGCTCTCGATTTATTGTCTCCCTTCGCTTTGCGTCGGAAGACAACACAACCTTGAGCTGAAATCTAGAACGTTTATTCCTTGTATAATAAACATCCATTTTTACTTACTAATTGTTCCCCCTGTACGCCAAATGTACGAGTCGACACTGAGAAACAAGCAAACGTGTATAGTAAACGCACAAACATCGATTCTAATCGAATTATCCCGAAAAACCATAAGCTTCCTTTTTGATCGCATGCCTGACACGAGATGTTCCAGATTAAACTCAGTTGGGCGAAGATTTCCCATGTGATTCCCTAAGGCGATATTTCTATCCCCGACATACCTAAGACCCTTTGTTACTTTCTATACGCCCGCCATTGCCAATTTTTAAAAAATAAATTTGCTGTATTTCATGTTTTTATAAACTTTTAAACCAATTTGTTTGTACTAAAGTTTATACCAGTAGTACCAATTTCATGAAAATTTAGTATGGACAGGGTTGCGCCTTTTCGTTAACCTTGCAGGGGTATAGCGAAATCTAAAAGAGAAGAAGTCTAATTGCACAATCTTAGTTTTGATTTTTAAATCAGATTTAGCGGTGAAAGTAAATCATGACTAACTTGAATCGTTTTGAAGATACAAAGTGTTTTTAAAATTTTGTCAATTCGGCCAGGCACTTGTAACTTGTTCCAAATTAGGGATAAAAAAATTTATAGAAAAGTTGTGGGAAATTTTACGTAGAATTCAGTGGCGTACCTATATTTTTTCCATTTAATTTAATTTTACAGTTATACCACAAAGTTTTTGTTTTTTTTTAATGGAACACCCTATATACAGTGTGGGCCAAATTAAACTTGCACACTTTTGACACTAACGATAACTTTTTATCTGTTGCGCCTATCCTTTTATTTTTACAGTGCTAATAGGTAGATATCTTTTCTCTAGGTTTGTCAATTTTGATTAAATAGATTTAGTCAGGACCAGACTTACGGGACTTTTTCTAAAATGATGCATTTAACTTCCTTGTAAAATAAAACGAATTAATCTACGATTAGGCTCATACTTTTGATTTTAAATAATTAACTGTTAAGTTGTGTCAGCAGCCAACTCAGGAACCATGATAACATCATATTTTTTATTTTTAAAGCACACTAAAAAAGAATGCAAGCTTTTGTAGCGCATCATTTATCAAGAATGATCATAATTTCTGAATCCTCAAATTATTGACAGATTCGCTTTTACCGAATCATCTCCCATAGTTTGTCTACAAGAAAAACGTATTAGCTTAATTGTGACCCGATCTGATTTCTTTTGCATGAGGTTAAATGCATCAATTTGGAAAAAGTCCCGTAAGTCCGGTCCTGACTAAATCTATTTGACCAAAATTGACAAACCTAAAGAAAACAGATCTATCTATTAGCCCTCTAAAAATAAAAAGATAAGCGCAACAGATAAAAAGTAATTGTAACTTAAAAAGTGTGCAAGTTTAATTTGGCCCACCCTGTATTTAATCACCATTAAAAGATTTCTAAAAAAGTTAAAAGATGGTACAATTGATATATCCATTTTTAGTAGTTTTGGACACCTTGTATATTGTATTAATATTGCAAAGGTATTTCAATGAACTTTAACATAATACAAAATTTGATATGTCAATCTCTAATAGTTCCAAAAATGTGGCAATCCAAACCTAAAAATTGCTAGATATAATTTTCACTTACAACACCTATTTAATGCACAAAAATTGGATGTTCATATTTTCGAAACTATAGGAGAAATACATATAAAATGTAGTAATTTTTTAATGGTATTTAAAATGTATTATAAATGGTAATACAATACCGGATTGTTTGTACTAAAGTTAAAACTGGTAGTACAAAATTTATGAAAATTTAGTATTTACAGGGTGGCGCCTTTTCGTTGTATTGCAGGCTATAGCCAAACCTAAAAGAGATAAAACAAATCTGATTGTATCCAATGCGATTTTAATATTGAACTTTTGACGATGGCTATATATCCGAAACTATGAAAAATTAAATGTAACAAATGTATTATATTTTACGGCTTATAAGAAGATATTTCAGTTAGTGATAAAATATACAAGGTGTTTCATTTAAAAAAAATAACAACCTTGTGTTATAACTTTAAAATAAAAGCAATGAAAAAAATATAGGTAGGGGAACTGCAGCATATTTGGTACTGGTTTGTTTTATTAAAATAAAGTTAAATAAAAACAGATGGCTTGATCAAAAATACATTTCCTATTTGAAAAACTATTAAACTTTAATATTTATCATTATCAAATAAAACAAAATCCGGGAACTTTATAAAAAAACGAAAAGAACCACAAACTAGCAATTATATCAAATGACTTAAAGCGCAGGTAATTTGGAATATAGTATTCCGTGTATTTCAAATTATATTCACATTTTTTATAAACGCACTGCTAAAACTTTATCTTAGCAACTAATATGTTTCAGCAGCGGCCATTTTCTTCTTTTTCTACCTATTCTCTTTTTGTATTCTTGAGCACCATCTCAAATTCATTATTACTAAAAAAACATACAACCTTTAGTATTCCAAATTAACAACATACCATCCTAAACTAAAATGCCATTTCAAATTTTTAATTCTAAAAATATGTACAAAATCAAAGTTTAATTACAAACTAAAAGGTCACTTGACAGATTGAATAATTACATTAAATATTTTACGAATTGCAATAAATATTATCATGGGTGGCATACTTACCAAAAAGTTTTGAAATCTGTATTTTTGTTTCGTCGGAGCTGGTAGCGGGAATCTTAAAATGGCATCCTGTTTTAAATACTTGGTGGGTTAGTGTGTCTTACGACGTTATGTTTATAAGGAAAAAACATATGGCCTTAATAGTTATTTCGATATCCAAGTATTCCAAATTACCCGTAGTTCCTCTAAGTATGCCACTGATTTCTACGTGAAAAACACTTTTCCATTTTTTCCAACAATTTTTTTAAACCTAATATTTAGCGAGTTACACAAGTGCTAGGCTAAATTGAAAAAAAAACACTCAGTATCTTCAAAACAAATCAAATTAGCCATAATTTTCATTTACCACTGAATTTGTTTTAAAAATCGAAATAACTTTTACTTTGTTGTTGGCTATAAGAAAACCAAAATACGAGAAGGTATAACGGAAAATTACGTCCTGTATGTAAAAACAACAAGAGCTATGAAACATATTTTGGTGTCATCTGTCGTTTCATTAAAAGGGCAATCGTAAAAAAGTGTTTATCCCCAATAATAACTATAAGATACCCTACAATTGCAAAATAACGTGGATATCCTGTATATAGCTATGCGTGTTCTCGAAAAATCTAGTAAAAATTCGTGTAGGTACAAATACATATAACATCTACATATAAACTTTCTGAATTGGTTAAACCCTGAAAACACAGTGTGAGTAGTTAGAAAACAAATTATTTTATATGTAAAACATTTTTTATTGCAAAAAATGGTTCAAAAAATTGCGGTTTATAAGAGTAACTACTTATGGAGAATATGGCTAAAATTTCAAAATTTTAATTCAGGATCACATGAGATTTGATATAAAAATTTTCTGCTAAAACTAAATATTATAACAACATAATTGAAGGGGTAAAAAGCAAAAGGATCTTTAAAAGAATATGCTCCAAAATGGAAGTATAAATTTGGATGGGGGAAGGTAAACATTATTATTTGGCATCAGCAAAACAATCCAAATAATTTAACGACTTTATTCTTGAATAATTTTTTTATTTTTTTTATATTTCGTATCTGTAGCTAGGTAGAGTAATCCCTAAAAATAAAAATTTGTTGCTAACTTAGCACTATGTCAAACTGCAAGCGTCTAAATGGCTAAAACTACCCAGCCTTAAATTTTTGTAAAATAAACAACATTCAAAACAAAAATAATTTGTTAACCACACCGGAAATCATCGCATGACCACCGCCACGCGTCTCACATTTATTTCCACCAACTGTTAATCGGGGGAATCCCTCGATTGTCAAGAGTGCCAACTGTTGACACCCGTCTACCCTTCCTTCTTTTCCGGTATACACAATGTCCTTCCGCCTTTCTGGCAAATCTGTGTTTCCGGGAAAAACAATTGCAGAACGTCGTCCGATGTTTTAATATTTTTGATAGTCACGGTGCGTTGGCCATGATTTATTAAAAGGATTGAGCAGTGAGGTGAAAATGGGGTGGACGCAAATGGGGGTGTGAAAGCTTTTACCTTAATTTTGGGGGTGTTTTTTTTATTTTTATAAACAGATGTCTTTAAAAAGAATGTACGATTAATTTTGTAGCTATAATTTTAAAAATGTGAATCAAACCTGATAAATAATACGGATAATAGCTGATAATAGTGTTTCTCAAAGGTGGTAACGCCTATACCTTTTTTACCTTTTAAGATAAAAAAATATTTAAAATATATTTTTAGTATTAAAAAAACATTTTATTTAATAATATTGATTATGATAAAGTTATTAATTTATTAAGTGTTTTGTATTTATTTAAAATACTGTTTTAAAGACGTAAGAACCTTTTTTTTGTTTTGGTTCCCAAAAATTTTTAGCCCTTTAGGTAGTCTTAATTTAGCACTGTATGTGGTAAAAATATTTTTTCCATGTTTTCTAACGGGCTCCCCCGTACCATTTAAAAAAACGGAGTTAGGACCATAATTAGGATTTTACACACTTTTACTTTGTATATAAGATTCGGGATAGCCCATGTCGAACTGATATATAGATGGGTCCACATTTAATTCATTCTGAAAGTAATACCGCCATCTACACAAAAAATGATAAAGTAAATAAACCCTTTTGTGTACAATGATTTATTGTAGCAAAAAATATTCAACCCAACAAGTTTCTATTTTCACGCCAGGTGCCACCGGTTTTATGGCAAGACAGAGGCGAAATAAGAGGGTGTTTTTAAGTACATGAAACGTGATTTAGCTGTGTTTTTTATTTATCTAAAAAATAGCAAATCAGGCTCTGTCAGCGCTATGTGCCTTCGCAAAGGTTTGTTTACTTTATCATTTTTTGTGTACTTGGCGGTATTGCTTTCAAAATGAAATAAATGTGGACCCATCTATACAAAATTATTTAGTAAAATCGTAATTTAACGATATTGAATGAGTACCTTTTTTTGCTATGCCTTTAGACTATCCAAAAATTATATTTTTCTTCTATTATTATTCAGGGTGTAAAAATAGCACTATGTGTTAGGTGGTAGTCCTTAGTCCACCCCTGGCAAAGTAAAGAATGCAAATGTTTTACAAATATTTCATTTTAAGTGGTCCTCACTAACATTTATCATACCTATTAAAAACTTATTTCATTATACCAAGCACAAGTTTTTAGAAAAAGAAAGGTGTACTCTATTTAAATCGATATCTTAGACCGTTAATTATAAAATTACATTTTAAAAACCACACATACACCTATTTTGTATGTAATAAAAAAACAATTTTTCGAGGAAATTATAAAAATGTGGTAAAAATAAATAAAAATGGTGTTTGAAAGCCTTTTAAACTTGATAACACTAAAGACTTTTTTTTAATTTTACCATATTTTAATAATTTTCTAAAAAATTTTTATGAAAAACGATATCGATTTAAAGAAAGTATACCCTTTTTGTACAAAAATGAATTAGGAATTAAACGGTTAAACCAAGTGTCAAATTTTTACCTCTGTAAAAAATGTACACAATAAACGAAAAAAGTCGTCTCACCCTGTATAATTATGACTTACTGCACATCATTTGCCTATAGAAAAACATTGGTATGAGTTAATTTAAATGCCCAAATATTATTATTATTGTGGCAATCGTTCAAAAGTAATGAATAAATACATTTTTTTAATTCTAACTTTGAAGGTCAATAACTCCCTAAGAAAGCATGATAGAACTTTTTATTTATATAAAGTACTAACATTATTTTGGCTCACTCTATCACCCCTATCAATTTTGACCTCACCTTTTCGGACATCCTGTATATCTCTGTAAAGAAGGGCTTTACAAAAGAAATATAGGATCTTTAAACAAGAATTTAAAAGAAGGTCTTTAACCTCCAAAAAAAACAAAAAAATTTGGCAACTTATTAGTATTTTTTAAATAATCATATTATTAATTTTTATACAGGGTGTCTTACAAAGGTCTGTACAAAAATGCTATCACTATTATTCAGGTCAAAATACAACGATCTAATTCAATTTACGTTAGCCAAAAAGTTGATCATTAATAAGATACAGGGTTTTGAAGTTTCTGTTTTATTTTATTACTTTGACACCTGTAGCTCGCAGAGAGATGTGGGCGCTAAAAATTTGTCGTTGTTACACACCCTTCTAGAAAAATCCGGTTGGCTCTAGATAAAGCGTGAGGGAATTAACGTTTTTTTATGTGGAATAAGTCATTTAATCTATACTATTATAATATAAAGAGGAAAAGTTTGTAACTTTGTGGGTTTGTAGCCGCTAATCTTCGGAAGTTCTGAACCTATCATAAAAATTATTTGACAATCAGAAAGCTTCACTATTCAGGAGTGTTATAGGCTATATTTTATTATGATTAAACCAAAAGTTCAGGATACCTCAACGAGGTGGGCACAGTTGGGCTGTCTTGATAACCAGGTCTGAACTGGGAGAAACACGAAAGTAGTCGAGCACCAACAGAATTTGCAAATGCGTCTGGTACTAGCTGGCAACCGGTCACCCGACTCAAATAATACATATCTCCGATTAGCGCTGATCCAGTTTGTAATTTCTCTACGAACAGGGCGTATAACTAAAATTCGATATTGACGTTACTATCCTTTTCTTTTTTAATTTTAATGCGGTGTTTTTTATAGATAGAGTGATTATGAGGAAGGTTTATATGTATAATAGTATTAAGGTTTATATGTATAATATATATTAAAAAGAACATATACAGAGTGTTTAAAAATAGCTACATTTAAAATTCGATATTACTTAACGGATTTTGATGCGGTTTTTTTAATAGATAGACTGATTCAAGTTTTATATGTATAATTATATTTAAAAAATCATATACAGATATATATATATATATATATATATATATATATATATATATAATGGTTTGCATTTAAAATTCGATATTGACGTTACTATTGCAATTGAAAAAAGTGTTTATAGGTGCAGAGGTGTCTATGGGTTATAAAAAAATATAGAATTGCCACACAGCGTGTGTCAAAAAGATGTTATATTAAAAACCCCTTAAAACTAAAATGCATTCTAATCTATGTTATTATACCATTTATGAGATTTACAAAATTGCTTAAATATAAAAGATTTGCAAAATAATCTATTAATTTAAAAAAATATTATACAGGAGGTACAAAACTTTTTAATTAGGTTTCTTATTACTATTCAACGGATTTTGATGCGTTTTTTTAAAATAAATAGAGTGATTCGAAAGGAAGGTTTATATTTAAATAAAAATATCGATAATCTTTACGGTATAGGGAAGAGAAATTGTTTTGACTTCGAATTTATCGCGTGCGAAGCGGCGGGCAAAAGCTGTAATATCTTAAAAACGGTTGCTAAGTATAAATTCTTTAATCAAAAAATATGGTAGAATAGAAATTCTTCACTGAAACTATACACATACAGAGGCATAAAAACGTAAATTGAGATATATATATATATATATATATATATATATATATATATATATATATGTATATATATATATATATATATATATTGAACATAAGAAAGGACTGCAGGTGGCTCATTTTACATTTTACAACAAAAACATGAGCAGATTTCAATCTCTCCACCCTTCTCAAACGATCAAAATTTGCACTCAAGGAAAATTAGGTTAGATCGTTGTATTTTGGGCCTATAAGAATGTGTGGTGATATTTGGTATAATCCTCTTAAAGAAACCCTGCACATCAATTAAAAATTACGTCCCTGTATATGCCGTATGAGTTAACTTTGCAAACAAAAGCGTCAACCCTAGAGTGCCTATTTACCATGCTACCGCCCAACAAACTATATCACTGTCAATCCCTGGAGATGAGGGGTAAACATGTTCATCAATTCATAAAACAAATTGTACCGTAAAGAATTACTACAAAGCGTTTAAAAATTTAAGAGACTTTAAGCGGAGATCTTGTTTATATAAGAGTAAAAAAAAAGGTTATCCAGCAAATATTATTAAAAATATACATACAGGGTGTTTCAGAAAGGTATATACAAAATGCTCGTTTGCAAGATACAGGGTGTTAAAGTTTTTATTTTATTTTGGTTATTTTTAAATATTTTACTTATTATAAAACACTTTTTCAAAAAATTCAGTACTAAAAATAATTTTAAGGTGGGAAATCGAAATATGCTAATTTTTTTGTTGTAAAATGTAGAGAAAGCCACCATTGTTTAGGTTCAAAGTGTCATAACTTTTTGCCTCGGTATATTAAAATTTTTGTAAAGAATTTTCATTCTTCCATATTTTTGCACCAAAAAGGTATACCTGATAAATATTGCTACGAGCAACCGTTTTTGGGATATGTTAGATTAAACATTTTATTTTATACCTTGAGCCAAAATACAACGATCTAATGCAATTAATCTTAGTCAAAAGGTTGCTGGTTTGCGTATTTTGGTCCAAGAAATTTGTGGTAACATTTTGTACAGACCTTTAGAGACACCCTGTATATTTAGGTTTCGATTCTTTACTACAGGTTAACAGAAAAAGGAAATTAAAAAAAGTAATCTAGGGATTAAATAATATTATTATTATATTAAGTTAATACAGCTGTAGGTCTAATAATATTGAATTAATTTATATTATTATAAGGGTTCTTAGAATTTTTCTTTTTCTTAGTTTTGGTTAGTGCTGTTTAGTCTGTCTTGAGGGACTAACTTATTTTAAACTTTGGTAACATTTTTGCAATAAATCTCACTTAGCTAATACTTTATATATTAGTATATTTATCGCTTGCTCCAAAAATACTAATTTTATGAGGGAGAATTAAAAGGAAGAAAACCTCATCAATTAAAAGAAAATATGTGTACTCTTTCTCACTTTTACTCTTTTAAAATTAAGCTGTACGTCTTTTTCAGAAAAATTCAAATATTTAAATTCATTTTTTTTAATACAACATATGGTTTTCGAAAAACCGCCTTTAAAGGATTTAAGAAAAATTTGCGCATATTAAAAATAAAAAGAATATCCTTAAGTTTGGTTTTAGTTTATACGATGATAATTACCGTTGTCTTAAAAAACCACATTGTGTTTTTGTAGTTGTCTTTTGTTTTGTATTTTTTTTTGCGTTACCAAAATATTTACTGTACTGCATGTTTAAACACCAGCTGTTTAAAAATTTGTTTTATCTTAGCATTTATGTTTAAATTTTAAATAGGTAACGTAGTTGAAATTCCGCCTTACTTTCGCGAATGCTATTTGTTAAAACAGATTGAGTATTCCAATTTTCCACAGGAGAAATTAGATGCACGAGGTATATTTGATAAGATTATCTCCTGAGTTAAATGAACATTTTATTTTAATACAATTTTTTTAATAACAATTTAATAAACAATAGGAACACTAATTAATAAGAACAATATAACTTACACCTTGTCAAAGTTGCATAAAAATTTTCGATTTTCTTTTTCCGGAAAAACTGCTGACAACCAAGTTGACAGTTGTTAAGTATTTTTTCCACTTAAAATTTATATTTGACATACCAATTTTTGATAGCGACTGGTTAAAATTATTAGGAAGAAAATAAACGATTTACTAAATCTACCAAAAATGCTAAAACTCCTTAATACGTGGGCGCTGGTTAGATATACCAGCACCCTTAAAACTGTCCGCTATTTCATCCACCCCGTTGTACAAACTGGCTGGCTTTCCACCCTCGATTATTATTTCCTTTCTATTTATCTAAATACAACTTAACACAGTCTTGGCGTACAAAACCGTTGTCTAAATTCATCACCTGTTTCTTAGAATGTGACTGACTTGAAAGCAACAGGGGTATATTCCGGTACATTGTGTTGATATTAATTTTAATTTTATTTGTCTTTCTTATTAATTTTAGTGCGGTTTCTTTTTGAGGGATTTGTTTGCTGATTGTAATCTTTGGTGGTTTGTAAATATAATCATTTTTAACGAAGATTACTAATTGATTTAGAAAAAGGAAAAACGTAAATACTGTATTAATTTTTGTCTATATTTAAAAAATATTAATGCGATTTATTATAACAACGTGTCAAAATTTTTGCATGACAGGCAGTATGGATTTCGTCACAAAAGATCTACAGCAGATCTTCTTTCCTTCGTATCACACGGTTGGAATAAGTCTCTTGAGTTTCTAGGTGAGTCCCAGATCGTTGCTCTTGATATATCCAAAGCTTTTGACCAGGTCTGGGATGCCGCACTTCTTAAAAACTTCCGTGCTATGATCTTTCAACTAAACTCTGTACTTGGCTCTCTAGCTATCTATCTGATCGACGTATATCAGTTATTGTTGACGGCCATTCTTCAAGCTTTCACCAAGTAAATGCTGGAGTCTCTCAGGGTTCAGTTCTGGCACCAACATTGTTTCTTCTTCACATTAACGGCCTTCTCTCGTCCACAACTAATTCTATTCATAGTTTCGCCGACGATAGTATCCTTCACTCCAGTTTTCAGGTTCCTAAACCCATCACTAAACCTGACTTGGAAAACAAACGCAGAGCGATGCAGATATCTCTTTCACAGGATCCTCATTTAATATTGGATTGGGGCGCCAAAAATCTCGTCCATTTTAATGCATCCAAAACACAATCATGTTCCTTGTCGCGAAAAGAGTCATCAAATACTCATCCTGTACTTATGAGCGGCCAAGTTTGACAGAGCAAAGACACCTTTAATCTTGTGGGCGTCACATTTGAAAGTAACCTTAACTGGCATAAACACATTGTATCTATAGCCATGGCAGCTTCAAAAAGCTTGGATTTCTCTTTCGAGCCAAAAAGTATTTTTCCGCTTCTAATTTATACACTTTATATGTGTCCCAAATCCGACCTCCCTTGGAATATTGTTCTCATATCTGGGGCATGGCGTCCCCACAACCCTAAGCATTCTTGATTCTATTCAAAGAAGAGCTATTCGTCTCATTAATGATCCTTCACTTACAGAAAGGCTTCCCTCTCTTGCCCATCGTCGGGCTGTGGGGGATTTATCGCTTTTTTATAGGTACTTCCATGGCTTCTGCTCTGAAGAATTGTCCAGTATAGTTCCTCCACTCACGGTTCCCAACAGAGAAACTCGTGGTTCCGCGCGTATGCATCCTTATACGGTCCAACTGGACAGGCCCCGAACTTCTCACTTTGTTCGTTCTTTTATCCCTAGAGTTTCTAGGATTGTGGAACCTGCTGCCCGCGGAGGTCTTTTCCTTCCCCCAAATCTTCAAGTATTTAAGTCCCGTGTCAACAAACTCCCTCTTACCTCGCTTAAGACAACTCTACGCTGTACGTGTTAGTATTTAGGCTTTAGCCGTGTCAAATTGAAGTTATGTTCTGTATTGGTTCGGCGGATTCATTTAATTGATGGTAGTTATTGGGGCATGTATTCAAAAATAAATTTAAAGTACCAAACCAAAAAGGGAGATTGAATCTAAAACAAAATATTATTTGCCTTTCTCCAGAATAAATTCAAAAGTTTATTTTAACATTTTATGAAAATTAAAACTTATACATTATGTAGAACTATTCTGCTCTGACACAATATAATAAAAGTTATTATTACTTTAAAAGAAATAAAAACAATAAAATATTTTCAATTTTTATAGATTGAAACCTTGTATTGTAAGTAACTTAATATTAAATATTTCATAATTTTACTTCTTTTAAAGTAATAATAACTTTTATTATGGTTGTGTCAGAGCAGAATAGTTCTAGATAATGTATAAAAGTTTTTAATTTTCATAAAATGTTAAATAAACTTTTAAATTTTATTCTGGAGACAATAGCCAAATAATATTTTGTTTAAATTAAGAGAACTAAAGATCGACGTTTCGGTGGCAAGTCTGTTCCAAGATGATTTGAATAATTGGTTATATAACCAAACACACATATTTGACATTTAATGTCAAAGGTTTTAGAATCTCCCTAAAAAGCTAAAATTTTAAAATTTTAAACCTAAATAATAGTTAAATTTTAAATTTTTATTTCATTTAGTTTTGACAACGGTGGCAGAAATGCCACCAAAACGTCGATTTTTAGTTCTCTTTTACTTGCTTAATTTTTTTGGTTCTGGTTAGCTACCCATCAAATAAACAAAGCGTAAAAAAGATGCTTTTATTACTTATTCTTAGTCATTACTTGAGCCAAAGTTAACCTAATCCAGCATAGAAAAAGATAACGACTTATTTTTCAAATTTTTTTCAAAGTATGTCATTTTAGACATGGTGTCGGATAAAATGACACAATAGTTTAGGCTAAAATGGCATCTACGGGCCTAAATGACATATACCCTTAACAGGTGATTTCAAGGATTTTATAAAGTAAAAACACATAAATAAACTAGTTTTAAAACTTATTTATATTAAAAACTTATAACATTTATAATAAAAGGGGTTTTACAAGTTTTGGAAAAAATATTTTTAAATATTCTTCTCTATTTGGTTCCAGTTGGATGGATTTTTGTGACCCAATTTTTATTACTTTTTCAATCATATCACCTGCTAACTATGTAATGGTGCTTGAAATATTCTACAGCTAGTAGGTAGAGATTAGACAAAGAACGCCTTCACCGAAATATCCGGATAGGATGACGCATCGATTCCGCTTTGTCGTTGCTTTATATCGTCTCTTTTCCACGCATTGGCAAACATTGCCCATGAAAGTTTTGTTTTGGGCCGAACGGGTATATCAGGTGCTACTGACCTAAAAGGGAATAGTTAGTCAAAGAAAATTTTTATTTTGGAATTTACGAAAAAGTGTTTTGGTTTCCTCGCAGAGAATAACGAAAAGCTTTAAAAGTAATTTTTTATCTTTATTTTTTCGTGGATTTGATTAACTTTTAATGTTAAATACCAAATTTTGCAAAAACATCTGCCTTTATCTAATAATTAAAGTTTTCCATAAAAAGTTATTGTAGAAGAAAGAAATATCTACTGACCATAGTTTTTGGAAAAATTCATATATGGTGGTATGAATATTCGTGGCAGACTGGTCCAAAGGAATCGCCTCTGAAAAGGTTTTAAAAGAGTTCTTATTATGAAGTCCATTTCAATACTGGCCTCAGGGAGTAAAATGAAAAAAATTCTGTTGTAAGGTTGTAATTTTCAAAATGTTTTTTCTCTACTAAGCTAAGGATTTTCCTTTCACTACTTCTCGTAAAAAAAGCGTTTAATAAGTATTCAGAAGCCACCGAAACCAAACAATCCAAACAAAACCTAATTAAGTCTATCAGTTTCAATTATCTCCGTTTAATGTTGAAGTATATATCGGCAGATGGTCCCTGCGGGGCGTCTGCAACCCCTTTTGCCTGCTTTCCTACGAAAACATCCTCGCAGGGGTTCAAGTGCCAGTTAGCTCTGAATTTTGTTGTTTCATCTGACTTGAACGCGCGAGGGTGCATGATACGTATACAATGTTAGATGGGTTTTTAGGAAAAAATATCTGGTTTAATGAAATAATTTTAAGATGTTATTTACTCTTTTAGAATATTTGTTATTTCTGAGTAAATTTATAGCACAATCAGGGTATCTTAAGATAATTTAGGTAAAAAGATTGTGCGCACTTTAGGCTAGAATTAAAGAAGCCAACCTACTTGGTATCAAAATTATTGATTAATAATTGAAGATACCAAAGATTAGCAAAGTAAGCAAGCAAAAAATTATTTTACGTGATCTTAATTTTGGAACATTCTGTATAAAACTTAACTTAATTTAACTTAAAATAAATAAGGAAGTGTTTTTAATACATCTACAGGGTGTCCGGAAAATGTGGGAAATCTCTCGCACACGTATGAAACAGATGAAAATAACACGACAAGTTCCTATAAAATGTTTCCGTTTAAGCCCCCTGCGGAGATATGATCCCTAAAGGGGCAGCTAGAAATCGATTTTTCGTGATAACTTTTAAAGCGCTCTGTATAATTTGATAATATTTTAGTACGATGCATACTAGTAAAGACCTCTTAAGAAGTGCCCTTGAAACTTATGTCGCTTCTTTAGTTTGCCAGGGACGGACCTAGTTTTCGCACATTATTGATAATATTGTTACTCCTGCATGGTGAAGACACAAAAATATGTTTTTGGGCAGTTTAAACCTTTTGCCAAAAAAGTACTCTTGTTTGACATCGATAAAATGAGCCGTTTTCGAGTAAAAATTATTTTAACAATAAGAGTTTATTTTTTTACGAGAGGACTTCAATACTGAATCAAAAATTACAATTACATAAAAATAAAATATTGTATTATTAAACAAAAATAAACTCTTATTGTTAAAATAATTTCTTACTCGAAAACGGCTCATTTTATCGATGTCAAACAAGAGTACCTTTTTTTTAGCAAAAGGTTTAAACTACCCAAAAACATATTTTTTGTGTCTTCACCATACAGGGCGTAAAAAATATTATCAATAATGTGCGAAAACTAGTCCGTCCCTGGCAAACTAAAGAAGCGACATAAGTTTCAAGGGCACTATTTTAAGAGGTATTTACTAGTAGTGCATCGTACTAAAATATTATCAAATTATACAAAGCGCTTTAAAAGTTATTCACGAAAAATCGATTTCTAGCTGCCCCTTTAGGGGATCATATCTCCGCAGGGGGGCTTAAACGGAAAAATTTTATAGGAACTTGTCGTGTTATTTTCATCTGTTCCATACGTGTGCGAGAGATTTCGTACTTCCCCTTTAAATTTTCTCATTTAAAATACACGTAATAAAATGTTTTTCTTTTTCAAATTTCTAATGCTTAGGCACTCTTTACTTTATTGTAAATCGTGAGATATATACAGGGCCGTATTATCCATTAGGCTGACTCGGCTACAGCCTAGGGCGCCATGAAAAAATAGGCGCCAGATAGGGAGGTTTTAAGAAGTTTATGTTGAGTGGGGATTTGTTGGTGACTTATTTCTGCGAATGACCTTTTTTTTGCTCTTCAAAATCTTTTGGGTGAAAAATAGGCGCTCCAGGAATTTTAGCCTAGGGCGAAGACAGTTAATACGGCCCTGATATACAGTATATAGTATATGTGAGAAAACTATGTAAGTACTTAACAATAAAAGTAAAATTTTAAAAAGTATGATTTATTTTCGTACGGTTTAAGCCGTAAAAAATTGTTGTAAATTCATCAAATATATATATATTTTTAAATCTTTGTGACATCTCACGAAGGCTTATGCCTAAATACCAAAGTACCGTGAGTGCCGGGTTATTGGATGTTTAACCCATTTTTACCCTGTTCCGTCAACGTTATCCAAGCACTGAAACATACAGTTTAGCATTTTACAGCACCTTTTAGACAACGCGGTAGTGCCACCACGGACGTTATTTTTTAAAATAACTACTACCTAGAATTGGCAGAATACTACACAATGGCTTTGCCATTGCCATCTGTGAGGTGATGAGCTATTAAAAATCCGTGGAAGAAACTGAGATTCGAACTCGGATCGCTGCGGTGAGAGGCTGATACCTTAGCCTCTACACCATGCTCGCCACATACACCATGCTCGCCACGTATATTGCTCGAAAAGCAATTTTTTATGGGTCAGGCCTTTTTTCTACTTATTTTTGCGATAAAATTCCAAAATTTTTATTTTAACGACTCCAAAGACAATTGTAGTTAAGTGAAACTACAATTGTCTTTGGTTACCAAAAACACCAAAGCAATTTTAAAGAGCGTGAAATATGCCGTTAGGTCCATCAAAACGATTTATAATAGTGTGAACACCTAGTATAAAAAGTTTACATTTTGGGAATTTTAAAAATATACATTTTTGGGAAATTTAAATATAATTGGGTTACTTAACATTGGGAAATTTGGTACATAAAACAATACGTGAAGTGTCAAGGTTTAAAAAGTATGAATCAAACAATTTTCTAGGTTACTCTTATAATAATAAAACAAAAACATTAAACAAGCGAGTAGCCTAGAAATGCAAAACAAATACTGAAAAATTTAATATTTAATGAGAACAAAATTTTAAGACAGGGATTGATTGGTTTTATTAGATAAGAAAGAGTTAGTAAAGTCAAGTAAAGAGTTAAAGTTTGAGTTAAGCCCCGTACGGGCTATCCCTAGGGATATGCCCGTACTAAATTTAATTAGTTCAATAAGTTAAGTTCGTTTTTAATGCAAAGTTAGTGTTGATGGTCCACCGGCCTCATGGTCCTAATAGATAGTTCCATATGGTACATTTGCCCAAGTGACGTCAAGTAGTATTTCAAAATTTATACGTCACAATAGGCCTGTTCGTAGAGAAATCACAAACTAGTCAGAGCCAATCAGGTATTGTTATTTAGTCAGGTGACCGGTCACCAGACGAATTTGTAGATTCTGATTGGCGCTGACTAGTTTGTGATTTCTACGAACAGACCTAATATTATAAAAAGTGGCTAAGCATTAGAAATTTAAAAAGAAAAACTTTTTTTTGTGCATTTTAATTGAGAATACTTCAAATTTAAATGGTAAGTACTTAAAATTAATATTAAAGGTTTGAACTTGGCTGGAATTTTTCTTTTAACATGTGGATTTGAATTTTGCTTGAGCACCGAAAGAAAGAAAAACTTTGCGGAAATTAAACACCCCACTCTATATTATATTGGGCCAAAAAAACGAAATTTTTGTTTTGAAAAACATTAAAAAATTGTTTAAGATAACAAAAAAAAAAAAATCGTAAAGGTTTGAGCTCATAATATCAGGAGACCTATCTTCGAGACGAACACACATTGTTGATTTAAAAAAAGAAATACCAAAAAGTTCTCTTCGTAAATTATCGTCAAATAAGCCGTTTCAATGTAATCGGGCTTTGAACATTAAACTTTTTGATTTTTTAAATTTTCTTTTTCGAATTTAAATTTTTATTTCGATAAAATAATATCAATATTCAAAAAAAAATACACCAAGTATTTTTAATTAGTTTGAATGCGCTACAAAAAGGTCTCTTAACATTTTTCAATAAATTCACTTTTAAAAGTTATTTGATGTTGCAGGTAAATACAAAATTAACCTATAAATATCTGTTGAATTGGATAGGTGACCATGCGAAGAAATAGTTACACGGAAAAAAATCGTGTTTTTCAAAATTGTGTTAAATATGTTTATTATTGACGTTGTAAGTAGAATTTTTGTCATTAATTTTTGTTATGAAAATGAACGAGTCCTAAAGTTTTGTTAGTGAATGATAGTAGCTAACAACAGTAACCAAATATGAATCTTGACTACATTATAGTAGTATTGAAAACGGTAACATGAAGTTCTGCTACAAAAGTAGTAAATACTACTGCACATGATTTGCTACAAAAACGTAGCAAGCTTTACTACAACGTGTACCTGGGGCCTATAGTGCTACACCTTGTAACTGTATAGGTTACAATTGCATGAATATTGACCAGATTTTGTTTCTGTGTAGCAATTATATTTATGCAAAAATCCTACATCGATTAAAAAAGTCATGAGGTCAAATTGGTTTCAAATTATTTAAAAATTTCTAAATTGGTATAAGAGGTATTATAAAAAAATTAATACCTAGTAGTTTAAAAACTAAGACGCGTAGTAGAACATATGTTCAAAAAAGTTTTTTTTTTTAATTGTAGAATCAGCCCTTAAAGTTTATCAGTATAGATACCGGACACCCTGTATACATGTATACATGTATACATAATTTTGTTGTTCTCCAAAAATAAAAGACCGAAAATTATCTGACCATAAAATGGACTAATGGCATAAATAGGGGATGGTAAGCTGATGATTGTAATCAGGTAATATGTTACGTATGGAGTTTTACGCCTTAACGATCGAAAAGTCAGATAGTCAGTAGGTAAATGACCATGGCATTTCGGTAGTGAATCACGAAATGGGGCAGATGGTTCGACTTTTTAAGTATTGGAAGACATGAAAAGGGATAGATACGTATTAAAATAAGGGAAAAACTATATTGTGTTACAAAATTTTAAAGGTTTGACTATAAATATTCGAACACGTGCTAGAAAAGGTCACTAAATTGTAGAATAAAATTTACATATTAGCAGTGGCGCCGCCAGGGGTATTAATGAGTTAGTGAGGACCTTTTTTAGTCTTCAAAATTTTTATACCTTAAATACATATTTGGCCACCCCTAAACCAAAAAGCTGGCGTTGCTCGAAACAGTTTACAAAAGCTTAGAGTTGTAGTACTAACGATCCTTGTGGGTCTTTAATAATGTAAGAGGCAGTTTATTGAGAGGAAATAAATAGAAAAATTTTACAAAAAAGACACTTTTGGATCAAGGAGCTTACCAAGAGTAATTATTACGTTTTTAAAAGCAATATAAGCATATACGCACAAACCAGTTTACAAAAGCTCAGAGTATTAGTACTAACGATCCTTGTGGGTCTTCAATAATTTAAGAGGCAGTTTATTAAGAGGAAATAAATAGAAAAGTTTTACAAAAAAGGCACTTTATGGATCAAGGAGCTTACCAACAGTAATTATTACGTTTTAAAAGCAATATAAGCATATAAGCTCGAAACAGTGTACAAAAGCTCAAAGTTTTAGTACTAACAATCCTTGTGGGTCTTTAATAATGTAAGAAGCAATTTATTGAGAGAAAATAAATAGAAAAGTTTTACAAAAAGACACTTTATGGATCAAGGAGCAACCAACAGTAATTATTACGTTTTTAAAAGCAATATAAGCATATGGGCACAAACCAGTTTACAAAAGCTCAGAGTTTTAGTACTAACGATCCTTGTGGGTCTTCAATAATTTAAGAGGCAGTTTATTAAGAGGAAATAAATAGAAAAGTTTTACAAAAAAGGCACTTTATGGATCAAGGAGCTTACCAACAGTAATTATTACGTTTTAAAAGCAATATAAGCATATAAGCTCGAAACGGTGTACAAAAGCTCAGAGTTTTAGTACTAACAATCCTTGTGGGTCTTTAATAATGTAAGAAGCAGTTTATTGAGAGAAAATAAATAGAAAAGTTTTACAAAAAAGACACTTTATGGATCAAGGAGCTTACCAACAGTAATTATTACGTTTTAAAAGCAATATAAGCATATAAGCACGAAACGGTGTACAAAAGCTCAGAGTTTTAGTACTAACAATCCTTGTGGGTCTTTAATAATGTAAGAAGCAGTTTATTGAGAGAAAATAAATAGAAAAGTTTTACAAAAAAGACACTTTATGGATCAAGGAGCAACCAACAGTAATTATTACGTTTTTAAAAGCAATATAAGCATATAGGCACAAACCAGTTTACAAAAGCTCAGAGTTTTAGTACTAACGATCCTTGTGGGTCTTCAATAATTTAAGAGGCAGTTTATTAAGAGGAAATAAATAGAAAAGTTTTACAAAAAAGGCACTTCGTGGATCAAGGAGCTTACCAACAGTAATTATTACGTTTGAAAAGCAATATAAGCATATAAGCTCGAAACAGTGTACAAAAGCTCAGAGTTTTAGTACTAACAATCCTTTGGGTCTTTAATAATGTAAGAAGCAGTTTATTGAGAGGATATAAATAGAAAAGTTTTACAAAAAAGACACTTTATGGATCAAGATGCTTACTAACAATAATTATTACGTTTTTAAAGCAACGATATATACCGGGTACCCACGAAATTACTAGCAAGTCTGTCATTTTCTTAAAAAGTGTTACACGATTATGAAATTTTGGTCGGATGCATGGTTGAATAAGATGCAGATTTCTGATTTTTAAGATTTTATGTGGCACATCCGGTTAAAACAGAGTTTCTCTCAACTTTGCTATTTTAAATGTAACACCCTATATATTTTTTTTAAATTAAATATACAGGGCACTCTAGGCAAATACATGTACCACATGCCATACCTGTCTTAATTAGTTCTTGAGATAATATCATTCGAAAAGTCATGTTACCTGCCACTTTTATTGATTTGTTAAAAAACGAATGATGATCGAAAAGGCTGGATGCGATTTTTCACCCATATTTAATGAGCTTTCTATCCTAACACCGTAAAAATATAAATTTCCGTTTTTACCGGAAGTGCCACATAAATTGACTTTCGATAGTAAAGAACTTCAATTATTCAAATGGGAACCACTACATTAAGCCCTAAATTTAAACTTACTACTTATCTTTAAATCTTTTTTGTTAAATATATCCTATCCTTAAACCTAATAGTTTTTAAGATATTAATAGTATAGTATAGTATATTATAGTATAGTAGCAATAATTTCCCAAGTTTATGCCTATAGGTTAGGAATCATCCTGTTTAAGAAGTATAGCCAGAAACTAAAAAAGTATTATACAAATTCAACAAAATCATATTATATCTATTAAATTTTAATAATAATACTTTGAGCAAGGGTGACATTGGCACTACCTAAGTTGCGTTAAAAAAGGTTTAGTCAAATAATTGAAAAATTTAAAAAATATTTTAACTTTCTTAAAATTTATCTTGCAATAAAAACTTTAAAAGAATCATTTTAACAGACAAATTTATTATTAAGATGAAACCTACTTATATATTTTGCCAAAAATGAATACTACCCTGTTACCTTGTATTATTTTTTGATTTGGGCAAAAACCATAGTCAATCACTTTTGGGCAAAAACCATAGTCAAATATTTTTAAAAAATTGTTCCTGAATTACAGTGATATTTAATAACCAAAAGATAATTAATTATATGTTTGTTAAAAGCAAAAATATCATGGGCTAAAAACACAAAATTTACCAGCCTGAAAAGCCAGCTTTTGTGACGATATTGAACATTTGTCCATATTTCTTTTTGAATAAAGACAGGATAAAAGGCAGGTCAGAACAGCTTTTCATCCTGCTAAATCCTGCTCCATTCATCGCTTTTGGGCCGATGATTAGGGACAAAACGGTCCCGGCTTTTCTAATCAAACAAACCCGCTGCTGACTTTTCACAACAATGCATCCAGTCTGATTGAAGCCGTGTAATGTCGGCTTAGTTAAACCCCTCATTCACCCTGTATTAGAACAGGGTTGGATTTAGGGATATTTCGATATATTTTTTTAAAGATTAACTATACACCTTTTAGTGTCTTATATTTATATTCTTTATATATATAAGTCCCCGAATTTAACTAGAGACTATAGATACGTGAATAAATAAGAAACAAAGAGTTAAAACATTTTTAAGTAAAATTGACTTTTATATCGTAAAAAAGTACTTTATAAAGAAAAGTAAAGATGTCCAAATAATTTTAATTTTTTTTCATAAAAAATAACTAATAATAAAGGGAATAATTACGAAATATATTTCTAGGCCCACAAAGAGTTGTAATTTACAATATTTAACATTTTAGTTTTAGGAATTAACGTTTTTTTATATATATATTTTTTTGCTTTTAACTCCACATTTATCTTTTTAAATAAATACTCCTTAAATCTTCTATGGTCGCCATTCTAAAAATTAACTATATGTTGTCTATGTTATTAGAAAGCGAGTTGGCTGGAAAATTTAAAATTAAAATATTATTTGATGTGTATCAAAATTTTTAAAAAATTTCGCATCTTTTCTTGTCAATTACTTTTAAATTACCAAATTTATGTTGGCTGTAAAAGTAAACTTAGTTTTTTTCACATCATACTAAGCAAAAATAATTTTTGAAAGCAGAAATAATTATGGCCGAGCTTGGTTGTCTCTAAAGCTGCTGCCCAGACTTGCAACAATTCGTCAAACATCCGTCCGAACAAACCAACCTGTTTGCGCGCTCCTTTGATGCAAAAACCCACAAGCTCTGAATCACCGCGGAATCATATGCCAAGCCCTTGGAACGACGTAAATTCCGTCCACGTCTACGTCCGCGCTATGTGGAGCTATGTGGCGCGCTATTTGGCGCGGCGAATTGTTGCAAGTCTGGACGCACAATAAGAGAAATCTTTGGCCGCCATCTTAAAAATAAACATCATGTTGTAATATCTTATTTAAAGGTTTAAGCCGTCAATAATTTGGTCTAATTATAACATCTAATTGTAGGTTTACATCTGACATTTATTGCATGATAATTTAATATGTCAGACAGAAATTCTGGCTAATGTAAAGGGTCAAAAATTTATTCTATTTTCGGTTTTTGGCTTTTACACGCAATGTATTCAGCCATCCGATAGAAATTTTTAATTGTTTTCATTAGCCAGAATTTCTGTCTGACATAAATATCATGCAATAAATGTCAGATATAAACCTACCATATAATATGTTTCATCCCGCGAAAAAAGCATTCTAATAATAATATTTTACTTACGAGGGCCCTAGTTAAAATTTGTCGACTGTCCAAAATATTACAACAATTTTATTACAATATTTTCTTCCTTACTTTTTATTATTAATGAGTATGTCAATATTTTGAGGGTGTATCCACCTAATTTGTGTTTTTTCATATTCGAAATTATAATAAATATTGATATGCCATAAAAAGAGTGCAGTTATTGGCTATTCTATTGAGGCAGGGAATACGGCATTCTGGCATGCCAAACAAATCGCCATAAGCGTCAAATTTTGCGAATAAAAGAAAATTACAAATTATGTATTCACGCCCTTCTGGCAGGAAACCGTTGATATGGTTAACACCAGAAAATATTGACGTGTAGTGTATTATACGTACAGGGTTTTCATTTATATTTTGCCACCTATTTTTAATAATAACCAAGAAAGATAGGAAAAACGTCCCATATAAAAGTTTTATACTTTTTCATCTATTATTTTTTGAACATAAAAAAAAACAAATTAACATCACAAACTCAAAATAAAGAGATACACTTTTTCAAACAGGACACCCTGTATATTATTTCACCATTGGGAAGGTCTTTTAAAAAGCTTTACATTTTATATATCTATCTTTAATAGTTTCGGAAATATGCCCATTTAAACCTGGGTATAATCTCCATTGCATCTACAGTTTCAGCCGTAGATAGGTATAATACATAGAAATTATATCTACTATTTTTCAGATTTAAGTTGTCATATTAACATATTGAACACTATTAAGGATAGATATATTAAATGTGGTATTTTTAAAAAGCTTTTAAAAGACTTTTTAATAGTGGCATAATATACAGCGTGTTCTATTAAAAAAAATACCCTTTCATTTTTCTTGAGTTTGTAATGTTCATTTTTTTCTTTTTATGCTCAAAAGGACACAGGACGTTTTCTTCTATCCTTTTTGGTTATAGTTAAAGGGGGAGGCAAAATAAATAAAAACGCTGTACATTTGTAATGTAGAATTTAATAAGAGTCAAAATATGTCAAGATAAACAGAGTGGTCTATTAAAAAAAACTTGCTGAACAATAAATACTGCGTTTTTTATTTTTAATTTTTAATAAAATGTATCCAAACAATTATTTTTTGTATTAGGCTTCTTATGTCTTGTACAGGGCCGAAGTAATTTCGTGTATAAACAAAGTTGGGTCACCCTGTAAATAAAAAACTACCAATTAAAGTGACTATACCCTGTATTACCCGGTATACAATTATTCTATAAAATACTAATTATTTACAATGCGGCTTAACTTCAAACAAAAATTGAACCAATAAATATTTTTCCACTTATTAGCCTCCGCATACATATTTCTTCCTAATGAGTTCCCCAAGGATTCTATTGAAACATCGGGAAATAAATTAGCCCGTTGCATAGACTAAAGCAGGCATTCCCGAGAGATAGCGCCAGGAATAAAGCTTCAAACCAGAGGGATGATTTAGATATCGCGTGTGGACACACCTGTCTACCTATAGAGGCTTTATTTTACCTGTAGTAGTAGTATCAATGGGACTGCGTTATCCTTTGTTTAAAATGTTTTGACAGGTTTTTTTGTTTATTATGTTGTTTCTTTAATAATAGTCTAAAGGCCAGGGCTGTTTCGTGGCCGATCAAAGTCCTTGAAGTTTCATAGTGTATTCCCATGTATTCTGGACCCGCTAAATTTGAATTTTAAACTTACTTTTACGTCAGAAGTGACGGAAATTTGTTATAAACAATTTAATTGTTTATAAGGCTTTAACCTAAAATAAATTAATTGTAAGAACCGGAGATATGGCAAAATTAGTGCAAAAATATTGCAAAATTACGACATTTAGGCAAATTTTCATTTATAACTCGGCTTAATTTTAAGTAAAATATTTTAATAATAGCTTAAATTTATAATATTTATAACAAAGTTATTACAATTATAAACAGATATTTTTTTATTAAAAAAAAGCGTCAAATTTGTTTATATGGGTTTTTAGCTACTTACATTATAGCAAAACAAGTTACATATTCAAATTGTACACTCCAAGCCAAAGAATTTGGTATATTATACGTATGTTTAAATAAGGTTTGTTCCTACATCAGACAGGAACAGTTTGCAAACCGTCAGGCTCATGCGTAGGAGATAAAATCCGTTGAATTTTGTCTCGTGCGCCTGCTCTGACAGTTTGCAAACGGTTTCTAACTGCTGTAGGAACAAGCCTATAGATATTTTAATGTGATAAATCAGTTTTAATGTGCGCGTTACCTTATGCGCCGAACGGCTAAAACCGTATAAGTATGAGACTACGTAACGCTATAAATTACTATCTTCTCGACAGTACGATTTTATTTTTTACTAAAATTGATATGGTAACTTATTTTATTTAATAATTTTTTAGCATGTAATTAACTTACCCTATCTTAATCTGACTCGCTTAAAAATGTCTGATGAATATACAGGGTGGTTCAAAAACGATCACGAAACTTAAGGGGGTGATTCTACTTGAGAAAATATGGGTAGAGTTTCATATATTTTTTTTAAATGTCATTCGTTTTCGAGTTACAAGCCGTCAAAGTTCAATTTTTATTTTGGTTTTTCGCCATATTGCATTTATTTTTTAACCAATCCAGTTGATATTTGGCATATAAATGGAGCTTTGCAGAATCTAAAATTTTAAAACAAAAGTACCTTTTTTAAATACCGCTAAAGGGCACTTTACCTTAAAACTTAAAATTTATTTACATCATTACTTCTTTTATTTTGACAGATATCGCAAAGCTGGGGGAGCCATTTTATAGACAATCAAAAACCTAAAAAATAAGTTACTCTTTATTAAAGTCGATAAACCTCACCGTTTAGGCACCAATAGACATCAATTTCAATCAAATTACCTACATACATACAGGGTGTCCAGTAACTCAACCGACAAACTTAACTAAACGATTCTACAACAAAAAATAAGAAAAAACTTCATATAAACCTATGTCCTAAACGTCTTAGTTTGAAAATAAGAAAAAACTTCATATAAACATATGTCCTAAATGTCTTAGTTTTTGAACTACGGGTGTTAAAATTAAAAAAAAAAGTTTTTTTTTATACACAACTACACCGTATTTTAAAAACTAATACGTTTAGGACATATGTTTATATGAAGTTTTTACTTTTTTCTGCTGTAGAATCGCCCCGTAAAGTGTGTCGGTTGAGTTGCAGGACACCCTGTATGCATGTATGTAATTTGATTGAGAATTGATGAAAACTTGATGTCTATACGGTGGGGTTTATCGACTCTAATAAAGAATAGCTCATTTTTTAAGTTTTTAATTGTCTATAAAATGGCGCCCTAGCTTTGCGATATCTGTCAAAATAAAAGTTATGATGTAAATAAATTTTAAAGTTTTAGGTAAAGTGACCTCTGGCGGTATTTATTAAAATACTTGTGTCTTAAAATTTTAGAATCTGCAAAGCTCGATTTGTGTGCCAAATATGAACCGGATTGGTTAAAAAATAAATGCAATATGGCGAAAAACCAAAATTAAAATTAAACTTTGACGGTTTGTAACTCGAAAACGAATGACATTTTGAAAAAAAATATATATGAAGCTCTACCCTTATTTTGTCAAGTAGTATCACCCCTTAAGTTTTGTGATCGATTTTGAATCACCCTGTATATTTGTTTTACAATAGCCCCTGTATACGGGGCTCATATTTGGGAGGTACTTAATCGGGTACAAGGTATCCTCCGGTATATTAATCTGTCGCGCTGTAGTAACTTCCCAAATCCCCCTCTTGGGCTCCCCCACGATAGGAAATTTAAGTTAGCAGTAGACCTGTCGGGCAAAAATCCGACTTTGGCTTCAGAATAAACCCCTCGACACCGCTATATCCGGGAAACCAAATATCAGGGTCTATAGAGGCCACTTTCGGCCTGTGGAGCCAATTTTGCTATATAGGAGGCCGCATCTAGGAGACACATGTGTATAAACTTTCATTCCTTTTGTGGGGCTGTGGTTATCTTTGATACTAGTGCGACCAAGTTTGCTTTAGCAACCCATTACTTAATAGTGGAAAATGAAGTAGGTAAAAGAATCTCTGTAAGCCTTAAAAAACTTTGCGTAAATTTGTGCAGAATTAAATCACTAAAAACTTGATTACAATTCAGTATTTAACTTCTTCGGTCGCTCTTTTCTACGCGTATCAATGAGACACATATACGCTTCCCCCTCACCCTCTTTAATCAACCCGAAAGGCATAACGAAAAACAATAATGTCGGGATACACGCGCGTCACCAAATTCACTTGCCGATGCTTTTCTGAAAGAAAGTGAAAATACACCCTTGGGGTGGATCAAGCAAAGCAAGTGGATTACAGGAGTGGGACTCAAGGGATGGTTTTATAACGAAATCCATTGAACATACAACGTGATACAATGTAATTTATAGTTTTTTTCTTTCTACATAGGTAATAATCTGTCTCAAAAGCAGTAATACGAGGTAGCATAAGAATAAAATTAATTTTTGCTACAAAAATAAATACAAGGCTGAATTAAATTTTTAAATACACGCTTTTATTAGCTTGGGTTGTATGTATGTATGTATGTATACGGAATCTTTGAGCTTAATTTTCACCAACTTCCAGCGATTCGATTTCTTTGAAACTTTGCACATATCAAGGACCCATGACAATGCAATAATCTGCAGACAGTATTCCGTTATCCTGATTAGGATTGCCAGGATAAATACATTTCTTTATAGATTTTCTGTAGGAGAGTAACAGAGAAAGAGCTAGTGCGCGATCTGCGCATGCGTGCAGTTTCAGACGTACTCTGCATAAGGCTGACGAAACTTGTTCGGAGTAGTTGCGTTCTGAAACCCCATGCAACAGTGAAGCTTTAAATGAAATGATTAGATTACGAAATAGTTCGTTGAAACATTTCAATATCACATGTCCGCAGGAAACTACTTGATATGTCGAACTAAAAATGAAAAATAAATAATAGTTTAAAAAAACACGCTTTTATATGCAACCGAACTAAAAATTAGAAAATAATTTTTCATTACAAAGAGTTTGTATTACAGTAATAAAGGTCAAACAATGAATCATAATTATATACCTTAAAATAGAATTATAATAAAATTTAAGATAATAACAGAATAATTCACTTCAGAATAAAAGCGTGGGGTGCTTAATATATTAAATGTTATAATTATTTCATTTGTAAATATCTATGAGGGAAAAGTTATGAAAAAAAATAGTAAAATGCACCCCACGCTTTTATACTCTGAAGTGAATTATTCTGTTATTATCTTAAATTTTATTATAATTCTATTTTAAGGTATATAACTATGATTCATTGTTTGACCTTTTTATTACTGTAATATAAACTCTTTGTAATGAAAATTATTTTCTAATTTTTAGTTCGGTTGCATATAAAAGCGTGTTTTAGTTTTTTAAACTATTATTTATTATTAAAACGTTGCAAAAAAAGTAAGCGCTTTTAAAAATGAAAAAAGTAAAGTTGTCTCGATAAGATGAAATTAATTTTGGGTTGTATTTTTTTTTCAATTTGATAGATCACATGACAAAATTCTAAAGTAAAAATTAAATATAAAAAACTATGTTAAAAGGTTTTATTGTTCTAAAAGTTAAAAAATAATTTGGTAAGTCCTAGCTATAAGATTGCACCAATCTTCTTATCAATCTGGGGTATTAATCAGACAAATAATAAAACTCTTAGGCATAGCGTATCCAAAGTAAATATTATGATAGAAATTTCAACTGCCCAACGATTTTATTATTTTTCTGATCAATACCTACCCCTAACTGATAAGAAGATTGGTGCGATCTGGACTTACCAAATATTTTTTTACCTTTAAGCACAATAAAAACCGATATATTATTTATTTCAAATATTTAGTTTTGATTTTTAGTTGATACTTCTCATTCTATTGAGTTCATTTAGTGCCTCACTATAACTAACCAGAACTAACCAACGATTTTATATTGAGGTAGTGGAAAAATGTGGTAGAAAATATGGAAATTCGTCATTTTGTTTCGACGGCCATCTTGGATTTACAATCATAAAAAATGTATTATATAGTATTGTTATCAAGATTAAGAATATGTACCAAATTTCAGATCGATCGGTCGTCAAGAATTCCAAATTCCAATTACTAGATTTGACCCAAATAAATAACAAATAATAAATAAATAACTACCAGGAGTAAACCAAAACTGTTTAAATGTTTCGGTAATTAAAAATATTACATTAAACATATAGTTTTTAAACGTTTATATAACAAATTGTGGTAATAATTAAAGGTCTTGACGAAATGTATTATAAGTACCTAACCTAAAAGGTTTCGTTAAAAACCAAGGTTAGTTTATATTTATAAGGTTGCGACACATCCTCAACTTTTAGGCGGTTCGAGGTCGGGACGCAAGGAAGGTGCACTCCACGGAGAAAAGTTGGCAAGACTGGGTAAAATCAAAGCTGATGATCAATCCAGTGGCGTCTAGAATTTGCGCATTTCATTTTGCATTGTTTTGGAAGTGATATTTGTTGAAAGATGTAATTCCAAATGTTTTTAATTTAAAGTAAAAAATTTACAACTTAATAATAATTAAAAACTGTTGTGTAAACCGTTGTTCTACTAATACAATAAACTGTATATCTCCGGCACTGAACAACATGTCCAAAAATGGGAGATGTGACGTCATAACACGTCAAAGCAATATGGCCGAATGTCGCGACCCTATATAGACCAACTTTATTAAAAACTAAAAGCCTTTTAATAATAAAAGCATTACTAGTAACATGATGACAAATTGTATTGATCCAAATATTAAGGTAAACAATAATAAAACAAGGGACATAAGCACTTATTAAAATGGGACACTAACATACTTGTTCATAGTCTATCTTTATTTGAAGCTGAAAACAAAAATAAATATACAAATTTAATTAGTTATTTGGATTACAAAAAAATACTTTTATTCGTACCTATGCTCTTTATTATTATTTTGCAGAAGAAACAAATTTGGGTATGAAAAAAATATATTTAAAAATAATTAATAGTTTAAAAAACTAAAAAACACGCTTTTATATGCAACCGAACTAAAAATTAGAAAATAATTTTTCATAAAAAAAATATTGTCATTTCATAGTAAAAAGCGTGGGGTGCATTTTACTATTTTTTCATAACTTTTCCATCATAGATATTTGCAAATATAATAATTATAACATTTAATATATTTATCACCCCACGCTTTTTACTATGAAATGACAATATTTTTTTAATGAAAAATTATTTTCTAATTTTTAGTTCGGTTGCATATAAAAGCGTGTTTTTTAGTTTTTTTAAACTATTAATTATTTTTCATTTTTAGTTTCTGCTACTCTTGACAAAATGGCGAAAAATTTGTTTAATGAACAAGAGTAACAAATTTTAAAATTTTTTCCAACAGATTGCAACTCACTAAAAATTTCTTCTTCATTAAGTAGCAAAGTTTGAAATTTTGCCAACAGATGGCAATCCAGGCAATGTTTGGACCGTTGCCAACATATTGCAACCCACTAAAAAATTTCTTCTTCATTTAATAGCAAAGTTTGAAATGTTGCCAACAGATGGCAACCTAGGTGTTGTTTTTATAATATAATGGAATTTTTTTCCTGGCGATCCAAAAAAAGATAACGGGATACTGTTTGCAGATTATTGCATTGTCATGGGTCCTTAATACGTGTGCAAAGTTTCAAAGAAATCGAATAGCTGGAAGTTGGTTAAAATTAGGCTCAAAGATTCCGTTACATAGCCAGATAGTTACAACCCAAGTTAATAAAAGCGTGTTAAAAATGAAGTTTTTATTTTATTGTTTGTTGCATTTTTTTGCAAATCAATATTTTTTTAACTTTATTGGGTTTCATTTTATTAGAAAATATTTTACGTTACAAAAAATCTTGCTACATGTTTTTGCTACAAAAACGAGATAACTCCCAAGGTAAACCAATTTGTGTTACTTTATTTAAAAAATATATGTTTTATTTTTTTTTAAGCTTAAAATTAGAAATATACAGGGTTATTTAAATTGGGTGTCTAGTATTAGTAACTTTGTCATTCTTAAGGAGTTTAAATTGTTTAAGTTGGCAAACTATTAGCAATCTTAGAGGGGCCCACAGACGATCAATATTATTGGGCAAAATATGGTACAGTAATATTGCTAGTCGTCCCCAAATAGTGCAATATATTCGCGCAATGACTATATTTAATATATTGCATAATAACTGGTTTTGTTTAATACTACTGGTTAAAACATAAATAAGAAAAAAGTACTTGCTTGAAACATGTTTGAAAATAAGAAAAACCTTTATTTCTTTCTCTATTGCTTTTGAAGCCATATTTGTGTAATTGCTTTTGTAAAACAAATACTCTTTCGTATTTAAAAACTGAAATAATTGTGCAATATTACCCACACACGGCACAATAAATCACTATTGCACAATAAAAATCACACTGTTTTTGATTGAATATATTGTACAAGCTCTTAATATACACCACTAACGGTGAATAATTTTGTACAATATGAAATTTTGCACAATAATATTGTTCGTCCGTGGGCCGCTTAACGTTCTTAGAGATTTAAATTGAAAAATCAATTGTCAATCGTGTTTTCGAGTTATAAAGTGAAATGGATTTTTTAATCCAACACCCTGTATATTTACCGTCATTTGAAAGATCTATAAAACAATAAAAAAGCCGTCCTTAGTTTGATAAGAGACTAACATCTAATCTTTAATTATAAAGACCGTTATATAATTTGCCAGTTTAAACAATTTTGTATTTTAACAAATGACAAAGTTACTAATGGCGGACACTTGATTTGAATGACCCTGTATATCAATCAATATAGTCAAAAAATCAGATAAAGTTTATAAAACATAGTATAATTAATACATATAACACATATGAATATTAAAGCCAGTATACTACGAGTAATTCCTCTTAAATTAAAACATATAATTACCACTCCCTATAATTTCATCCGAAAGGACAAACAGTTGTCCTTTCCAAGGAACAAGGACCCAAATTCAATAGTATTTAGCCAGGTCGCGTGGCTGACATAACGCTTATAGGAAAAAGCTCTTATTGTAACTATTGTCAATGTAACAGATTAAAATCAGGCCAGAAAGGCTCAAACGTGCTCGAAAATGCAGTGGGCAGATTTCCTGCTCTAAATGGGTCTCTTTCACAGATGAGAATTAGTACTTAAAATGTTAGTAAAGGGACGATAACGCTCTATTTGTTTTTCTAATTCGTTGATGTTTGTTGACTTTTTGATGGGATTGGTTTTACAAATGGGGATAATGTCAATGTCATAATGTATATTTTTCTACGACTGTTACCATTATTTAATCACATCATTATTGTGATTTTAAACGGGTAGTATGTCTTATTACCTATGCCCATTACCTACGCTTATTACCTATATACATCCGGCCATCATGAGGTGCTTTAAATGTGCATAAATTAGATAATATGTATTAGGTTTTGAAGTCTGGCGTTTTAATATTATTATCTTAAAAACTATAAGCTTTAAGGATAGTATATAATTAACAAAAACTATTAAGAAATAAATATTATCTAAGTTTAAATTTAGGGCTTTAGATAGTGTTTTTATTTAAATTATTGAAGTTCTACTGCTGAAAGTCAATTCCTGCGGCACTTTCGGTAAAACCGAAAATTGTTTTTTACGATGATAGAATATAAGGTTCATTACATATGTGGGAAAAATCGTATTAGCCCTTTTTTTATCATCATTCGTTTTTTAACAAATTTTCCTATTTCTCATTTTCTCAAAAACTAATTAGGATAGGTATACCAAGTGATGCATATATATTTTCATTATCAATTTGTCACCTGCTAGCAGCTAAAAACTGGACAAAGAACGACCACATCCATGCTTAAATGTAATAAATAATAAAACTTAATTTTAGTAAATTCTCTATTCGCCAGAGTTAAATATTAAATACTTAGTTATTGACGTAAGACACAAATAGTAATTTATGTAACAGGTGCATAAAGTGATTTTTTTACGAATGGGAAGTTTGACAGCACGAGCCATTCGGCGAGAGCGGCAATCCCATGAGTAAAAAAAGACACTTTATGCATGTGTTACATACGATATTTTTTCCACGACCGTATAGAAATTCCCCAAAATACCATTTCATACATTTCCCTACAGTCATTATATTGCAACAAAACATCATAGCCTTCTTATTTTTTAGGTGACAATTAGCCTCTTCATAACTATGCATTTATTATTTAATTTTAGAAAATTGTATGTACTTACTTACATATTAAAACAGTATAAATTCCTTTTTAATTTCTTAGTCATCCAGATTCATTTTTACTAACAATTTTCAATAGTTTTTATTAAATTTATTTGCAAACTGTCAAATTTAAAACTAGTGACACATGAACTAAAAGAAATAATGACGAAATCAAAGGTAACTTGACCGTTTGGTTCAGTTGATGTCGCGTTTACTGCGTAAATTGATATTTAAGTTTATTTTAGTTGGCATGGAAACAAAACACTAATTCAAAGTGTGAAGAAAAAGCTTCGAAGTGTTAAAAAAGTTACTTTTTTTAACACTTTATGTAGTGTACTAAACTTGAGTACTTTACCTTTATGTTATCGATTTAAAAACTGCATTCTTTTTAACGGTTGTGAAAAAACGTTAATTTATTTAGAAAAACCAACAACAATATTTTATGGAAAACTTTTGATTTCGACCTATCGATGATGTTGTTGTCTTGCCTTAGACCGTCTCCTTTCGTACACGTAGAGTGTTCGAATAATCAGTATTCATGAATACTGAGAAACAAAAAAAGTCCTTTTCTTAGAAAAATTACACCTTTGTTGTCAGTCCTTAAAATGTTAAGAGCAAGAAAAAAGGTCCTCGTCTAAATTTTTTTATATTTTGTGTCACGAGTCACGAAATACTCATATTTACCCTTTTGGTATTCGAGTACTGACAATCTCGCTATTCGAATCAAATTAAAATCCCTGTATTCGAATACTGCTATTTACATTTTGGTTTTCGAATACTTGAAATTCCGATATTCGAATAATTGTTTTCAAGTACTATCATTCAAAAGCGGTATTCCGAATATAAAATCCCAAATACTGACCAAAAAGTATTCTTCCGAATACCGAATACCAAACACACAGATGTTTTCAAATACTATTCGAATACCAGCCCAAAGTATTCTGAATACGATTCAGAATACCGCACGGAAAAAATCGAAAGGTGTTGTGTGCTATAAGAGTGTAGCGCAAAAATTGTGTTAAATATGTTTAATATTGACGTTATAAGTTATAATTTTTGTCTTTATTTTCTGTTATAAATATCAACGAGTCCTAAAGTTTTGTAAGTAAATGATAGTAGCTAGCAACAGAGTTGGATCGTATTCGAATACTCAGTATTCTGAATAGTATTCAGAATACATTTTGCCGGTATTCGAATAGTATTCGAATACATTTGTGTGTTTGGTATTCGGTATTCGGCAGAATACTTTTTTGGTTAGTGTTCGGGATTCCGTATTCGAATACTTTCGAAGTATTTGACAAATATTTTTTTTGAGTAGTCGAATACCGGCGTTTCGAGTATTTGAATACCGAAAAGTGTATGCAGTATCCGAATACTAAAATTGTCATGATTAGAATAACAGAAAGGAAGCAAAATAGGAAAAAAATGAGGTAAGGCCTTTGTTTTGCTCATAGGTTTTGTTTAGTAGTATTAGAATCTTTTCGTGGAGTATTCGAATACCGATTCCGGGTATTCATGAATATCGAGTATTCGAATACTTTTTCTTCCAAGTATTCAAATATTCGGTATTCGAATACTTTCTTTTTCCGGTATTCGTATTCGTAATCGAATACCGATTTTCAGTATTCTGCCCAACTCTGGCTAACAACAGTACCCAAATATAAATCTTGACTACATTATAGTAGTATCGAAAACGGCAACATAAAGTTCTGCTACAAAAGTATTAAATACTGCTGTACATTACTTGCTGTACATTACTTGCTACAAAAACGGAGCGAGTTTAACTACAACGTGTACCTGGGGCCTATAGTGCTACACATTGTTACTGTGTGGATTACAATTGCATGAATATTTACCAGATTTTTTTTCCGTGCGAGTATTCAAATACTACACTAAGAAGGACTATTTAAAATCTCACTGTATATTACTCTAACCTTGTCCTAATTTTACACAACTTTTCTTGATTTCTTTCCGTTATTTTCACAGTTTAATTTCGATCTAACTAAGATTAATGCTGAGGTAAATTTAATAATCCACCGGCGAGCAACGCAAGTCCTGCAAGTGCAAGCGACGTTTGGTCTTTCCTGCTGCCGCCACAAGCCACATGTCGGTCGCGTGCCGCCAAGACCCAAAAGTGACGTAACGCAAAAGGGGCACGATACGTAACTTGCTCATCTGCCATCTGGGACTACTGAAAACCCTTACAAAATCCTGCTTAAAAAGTTTGGGGCTATTCTAAGCTTTAATACATATTTTGCTGAATTTTAAGTTATGTTAAATTCAGTGAGGTTTTCATTTTTTGCGAAAAAGAGCCACACACATAGTTTTTTTTTTCAGAGCCCTATTTGTCATAATTTTTTGTTAAATTTTAGCTCTTAGACCGGCAGCGCAGGGTACTATGAAACGCAAAAAACTGCTTGTTTCAGTTTTTGGACAACGTTGACGGAACAGGAAAAAGATGGGTTGTTAGTTAGTAGTATAGGAAATAAAGGATTTTGTCTAACATAGTTCGGCAGGAGTTATTTTTTTTTCACAAATAAGTGCAGTCTGACGTAATAAACCTACCACAAAGTACTTACAAATAAGGCCAACGAAAGAGCCGCCATTTTGCGAAAAACCGTTTGGGCCTATATCTCCGTAACCGTAAACGTTAGGCCCACAACTATAAGTTCCTTTATTATTATTAAATTTCCTATCTTTTTTGTTTTACACTGTTTCGTATTACTTACCGTTTATTATTTATAAGATTATTACTGTTTGTTTATTGCATTATTTATTTCTTATAGTTCAACTTGTATTTTAATTTTTTTCTAAAATTAATATTTTCGAAGTTATAACGCAGTAATTTTAAAAATTCTGTGTCTGGGCGATTAACGACAGCTGGGCCCGAACATGCCATCAAATATCTGACCAGGTATCGCGCTATGCATACTTCGTTCTTATTAACTTGTACTCGTAGTACAATATTGAACGCGTTGTAACTTCGAAAATATTAATTTTAGGAAGAAAAATAGTTTTAATCCAAATAACTCCTGCCGAATTATGCATTACGGACAAGAGTAACTTGCTCTTCATTACATGTACCATAGGCTAGGTTGTTTTTAAAAGTCAATATCTTAAAACTATTGAGTTTGAAGACAAACTTTATCTAACTTTTTGAATTAAACTATTTTGTGAGATGCAAAAATAAACTAAAAATATGGAGATAAGGAAAACAAGTACATGTTTCAACATATCATTTAGCCAAGATGTTCAACTGTTTTTGTTATTTGACATCACCAAGTTAATTATGTTAAAAAAATACAGTATTACTTGCTACTTTAATCAAAGTTGTAAATCTTACAGAAAAAAATTAACAGTGTTACCAACCTAATACTTAAGTATTTAATGCAATGGAAGTTTTCAACTACTGATATCTCAAGAACTACTTGCTTCAGAAATGAGTTTAATATACATTTTCTTGACTAATTTTTTTTTTAATGCAAAAATTGAATAAACATTTATTTGTCTCTGAAATTATCTTGGTTTACGTTTGGAATACGTTTTTTGCAAGGTTAGTTTATATTTATAAGGTTGCGACACATCCTCAACTTTTAGGCGGTTCGAGGTCGGGAACGCAAGGAAGGGCACTCCACGGAGAAAAGTTGGCAAGACTGAGTAAAGTCAAAGCTGATGATCAATCCAGTGGCGTCTAGAATTTGCGCATTTCTTTTTGCATTGTTCTGGAAGTAATGTTTGTCGAAACAACTTAATAATAATTAAAAACTGTTGTGTAAACGGTTTCTACTAATACAATAAACTGTATATCTCTGGCACTGATTAACATGGCCGAAAAATAGGAGATGTGACGTCATAATACGTGAAAGCAATATGGCCGAATGTCGCGACCCTATATAGATCGACTTTTTTTGTATTTTTGTAAAAGCTCAAAAAGCTTCTGTCAGGTACCAGAGTACCATGGGTTTCGAGTTGTTAGATGTTTAACGGATCTTCTGTTTCGTCAACATTGTCCTAACTCTGAAAATTCCACTGCACTTTTATTTTTAAATGAGTGGGCGTTCATAAATTACGTAAGACGTTCTTTTTAATTTTTTGACCCCTCCTTTCCCACTGGTGAGATAAGGTGAGATTTGAATCAATCCCCTCTCATACCCCAATCACACGTGAGATTTTTTCGCACAATTTCTCAAACCGAAATTGACTTTCGTCGTCGAAAAAATTTTAAAGAGCAAAAAAATCCTTACGTTATTAATGGACGCCCCCTAACTACTACGTAAAAATGTCTTCCCGGCTGGGAATCAAACCCAGGCGTTCGGCGTTAAAGATCAACTGATACGCTACCGAGGGACAATAGTGCCGATTTTACTTTGAATACCCTATATTTATACAAGATACCTATTCTATATTTAGAAAATGTTCTTTAAAGTCTTCCTTTTATTCTAATTTCCAACTAGCTACCTTATGAGAAAAAAATACCTTCTTCACAAACAATTAAAGAAAACAGAAATAATTTTAAAATAGTGAAAACATTTTTGGAAAATTTTCGTTTAAAATGATAACTACTTAAATAAAAGCTAACTTTTTACAAGCTTTTTTTAACTTGGTATGTGTGTACGGGTAGAATCTTGCAACTCAATTTAGAGGCATATATCTTTAACATTAAGCTGAAATTTTGTGTAGTTGGTTGACAATGCATGATAAGCTGTGTAACGTCATTCTAAAACCATCATGGCGATACACCCAAGATGGCGGACAAGTTATTTTTAATGCCTTTCTACAATATTGGTATCAAATGAAAGGGCTTCCTTGAAAAATAAAGTAAATATGGAGGACTTCTAAAGATGGCGGACCAGTTATTTTTAATGCACTTCCACAATATGGGCATGAAATGAAAGGCCTTACTAAAAGTAACTTGAAAAATAAAGTACCGTCACTCTAAATTCAACATGATGGAACACACAAGATGGCGGACTAGTTATTTTTTATGCATTTTTACAAAATGTGGGCCAAATGAAAGGGCTGAATGGGCTTGCTGAGAGTAGCTCGAAAAGTAAATTTAAAAAAAACTCTAAATCTAATATGGTAGACTAAAGTTTTGTATGCTTTTGTACAATATGGTTAAACGACTTGTTTTACCTATATAGAAGATAAAAAAAAGATAAATGGGTATAATTTTTAAATGTTTAAACTAATTGTCAGAAAATATGAGTACTTAAATCTCGCCACAAGCTTTTAAATCATTTGAATGGTGTAATGAGGTTAAATTTTAATAGTAAAAGTTTTAAAGAAAAAGTTTATTTCATTCTTTTTAGTGAATTTTAATGAAAGCTTGGTTGAAAAAGAAAAAAGACCCTGTACAATAAATACCTACTTTATAGGTCGTACATTATTCTTTGTGATCGACGTGATCGACTGCTTGGTATTGATTCAATTGTGCAAACCTTTTAGCAATATTAACTTGCGAGTAAATCCACCATGAATATTATCCATTATCCCCTTTGTTCCCGTATAAAACGTATTTCCAACCTATATTTTCTACCGCCGAGGCTACATAAATTTGCCTTATTTTATTTTGGGGTTTTGCATCAGAATAATATAAAGAAGCCGTATGCACTGCAAGATTTTCATTTGAAAAGATTTTTTCTATTTTTTTCTAAAGAAATAAATAAAATATTTTGTTTAATCTTTTTATACAGGATGTTTCCTAATTTCGGTAAGAAAATTTAAGTGCGTATTTCTGAGCCAATTTTATAAAAAAAATAAGTTTTTATTAACATAGGCCCCGAGATGCTTTGTTTCTAAGATACAGGATGTTAAAATTTACAAAGATTGAATTTTTAAAAATATTTTAAATATGCCTTATCCGATTTTAATAAAATTTGGCTATAATATTCGTTAAAGTAGGAACTAAATTTAGCCTCAATATAATTTTAATTATTAAGACCAGTGGCGGCGTGGGACGCATGTTAGCTTTTTTGTTTCTTTATATTTTTACGTAGCTTGCTTAATTTTTCAGAAAAAAATCACCAAACTGCATAATCCTGGACCATACAAGAAACATTGGGGCATTTTTTTCTTTTAAAAATTAAGTGGTATAACTTCTTATTAGTAATTATGTAACAATAACAACAAATAATTATAATATATTTAACGTTTTTATCTGGTCTAACAAATTTTCCTAAAAAAGGGTTTTAAAATTTTTTAAAGTTTTTTGTAAACTTTACCACCCTGTATTTTAAGAAAGAAAAATTTGAGGACCCATGTTTATATCAGAAAAATGGCTCTGGCTTCTTCCTTACATTTTCTTACTGCAATTAGAAAACACCCTGTATACATCTACATACTGTTATATTACATACTATACAGTGTGGACGTAAATAGCCCCTTCCCCCTGCTAACTTTTGTACCCTTATTGTTTTCTTTATAAAATTTGGTTATGACTAATGGAAAGATATAAACTAGGTACTTTTTGATGTAAAAAAATAGTTTCAACATTAAGATGGCGGATGAACGCCATCTTGGGAAAAAAATTAATTGAAAGGAGGGTCTTGTGGCATGTCATTTTAAAGCCCCTGATGAGTACCTTATAACTCTAGAATATAAATTTAATATCTTCATCTATTACAAAATGGCGTTACTTTAAAAATTACCTAAATTTTGGATTTCGATGGCAATTTTTTTCGAAACTAAAAAGTTAAAGTTAAGACCATATTTATTTTATTCTGAAAGCGATGCCGCCAAGTACACAAAAATGATACAGTAAACAAACCTTTTGAAAGCACATAGCCTCTGACAGAGCCTGATTACATATTTTTTTGATAAATAAATAAAAATATTGCGAAAACACGTATCACGTACTTAAAAAACACTCTCTTATTTCATCTCTGGCCTGCTATAATACTGTGGCACGTGGCGTACTCGTCGGGTTGAATATTTTTGCTGCAATAAATCAATGGGTTTATTTGCTTTATCATTTTTGTGTACTTGGCGGCATCGCTTTCAGAATGAAATAAATATGATCTTAACTTTAGATGTACTTAATATGGTATTTTCTTAAAGATTGTTTAAGGATTTTTTAATGGTAAATAAATATACAGGGTGCATCATTAAAAAAATACTTTTTGTCCTACCCTGTATATTATTATAAGTATCACCACTAAAGAGATATTTACGAAGGCTTGAAGAAAATACCATATTAAGTATATCGACCTTTATTAGCTTCAAAAATATGGCCATCTAAATCAGAAATTCAGGTAAATTTTATAGTACCGTCATTTTGTAATAGGTGGGGATATTGACTTTATATTCTAGTGTTACAAAGTACTCGTCAACTTTAAAATGATATGCTACAAGACCCCTTTCTATTTAATTTTTTTTTCCAAGGTGGCGCTCATCCGCCATCTTTATTGTTGCGACTATCATTTTAACATCAAAAGTAGTTTATATTCTCCCATTAGTTATACCAAAGACACTTAGTGAAACTATAATTGTCTTTGGTTATACCCAAATTTTATAAAGAAAAAATAATGGGTACAATAGTTAGCAAGGGGGGAGACTATTTACATCCACACATGGGTATACTCTTTTATTATTCAAAATATTAAATAGTTTAAATAAACCAATTAGTAGCATTTCTTACGCTCTTTAAGTCTAAAGAGTAGAAAACAATTATTGACAGTCAAGGACTTTGAGTTATACAGCAAAAGAACCTCTTCCTAAATAAAATAACCTGTATTTTTTATCACCATTAGACAGATTCTTTACAATTCTTTAAAAAGTCTTTATGTGATATATCCAATTTTTCATAGTTTCGAAAATATGGCCATCCTCAGGAAATTAATAGTGAACTGGCATTTTTTAAATAAAACATCTCATATATTGCATTACCATTAAATGGATATTTTAAAGAGCTTTAAGAAAATGCCACATATAATATGTGAATCTCCTATAGTTTTGGAAATATGGCTATTCAAATCTAAAAATTATGGTAAATTTCTATTTTATCACCGCTCAAAGCCATAAGCAATAAGTTTAGTGTCAGAAAACGGGAAAATATCTACTATTTTTTAGATTTGGTTGGCTATATTTCTAAAACTATGAAATATGGATACATCAAATGTGGTATTTTGTTAAAAATCTTTAAAATACATTTTTAATAATGATACCATATACAGGGTGTTTTATATAAAAAATCTAGTTTACAATTAAACTCCTGAGAATGGCCATATTTCCGAAACCATGAAAAATTAGATGTACTACATGTGGACTTTTTTAAAGGATTTTGACAGATCTTTCTAATAATAATAAAGTATACAGGGTGTTCCATTTAAAAAAGGGGTTTTCATTGTCTTACTCAAAAACCCGATTGTCAATTGTTTTGTCTAATTTTTAGTCTAAAGAGCTTAAGAAATGCAACTAATTTGCTAATTTAAACTAATTCGTATTTTGAATAATTACAAAGTTAACAATGACGGACACTTTATTTGGATGACCCTGTATTACATTTCTATTAATATTCCCTTTTTTATTTTTTAAACGGATCATTAAAAAACTTAAAGTTTGGGATATCAAATGAATGCTTAAATACTCTATTTAGAGTAATACTATTTTTAGGAGTAAAATTGACAGATGAAAATTTCAAGATAGCTGCTGGAAGCTTACTTTGGAAAAAAATATAAAAGAAAGGGAGTCTTGTTGCACGCCATTTTAAAGCTTCTGACGAGTAATTTATTACCCTAAAATTTAAAATTATAATCCTCACCTACTACAAAATAGGGATACTTTAAAAATTACTCAAAAACCTGATTTGATCGTCATATTTCCGAAATTAATAAACAGTTTCGGATAAACTCTATAAGCAAATTAAGCAATTGCTTAGGGCATTACGTTATGGGGGCACCACAAAGGGGGCACTAAAGAGTAGAAGCGAAAGAAAAATAGTAGAAACGTCCCTTTGACTGTTGTACTTTTGTTTTTGCAAAAGGTGAATACTTTTTTTTGCTTTTGAAAAATTTGGTAATTTTGGTAAGATAAAGACCTTCAATATTTTTTTATAAGATGGTCAAAAATTTCTTGCCCAGGCAGGGGCACCACAGGGATCGTGTGCTTAGGGAATCACGAAGTCTTAATCCGGCACTGCCAATAAAGATGTACCTAAGGTGTATTTTCTTAAAAGTATTTAATAGATATTTTAAATTGTGAATCAATAGACAGGATGCTTCATAAAAAAAATATATACTTATTGTCCTTACCTAAAAATGGTACCAAGCTACTGGCTAAACAAAGGTTTTCAAACTTTAATACCAGACAGAAAGGACTGGGTGGCAGGGCCTCCCATTAAAGCCGACCTAATCTGGTATACAGACGGCTCCAAAACAGACCAAGGAGTCGGAGCAGGTATATATGGGGACAAACCAAGGACGAAAATAAACTTGGGTCTCGGACAACACCCTACTGTGTTCCAGGCCGAAATTGTAGCCATAGAACAATGCGCTAGGGAAATCATCAGAAAGAGCTATGAGAATAAAACCATAGTAATCTATTCGGACAGCCAGGCAGCCATCAGGGCACTCAGTTCATGCAAAATCAGCTCCAAGCTGGTGCGGGACTGCGTAATTGCCCTGGAAGAGGTGGAGTGCGTCCAACAAGCTAACCATTGCCTGGGTACCAGGACACGAAGGCCACGAAGGCAATGAAGAAGCTGATAAATTGGCAAAGGAGGGGCTGGTAGGACAATGGTAGGTCCTGAGCCCTACTGTGGTATTCCATCATGCCAGGTAAGGTCATCCATTAGATCATGGATTATGAGGGAATCACAAGACTGGTGGAGGAGAACACCAGGACAGCGTCAGGCGAAAGTGTTCATCAAGGCTTACTCGCCAGAATTTACAAAAGACCTTCTGAATTATAACCGGAAGGCAGTAAGAATAATAGTGGGTCAACTGACAGGTCATTGCAGACTGAATAAACACCTGGAAACTATGGGCCTGGCAGAAGAAAACCTATGTAGTTTCTGCCAGGAGGAGGAAGAAACCGCTGAACACGTATGGTGCTACTGCGAAGCCCTTTGTCGTCTGCGGTTTGCAAGGCTGGGTGAAGAAAAACCTAAAGCGGCAAGATATACCAAGGGGCCAGTTTCAAGCTTGTGGAGTCTGATTAAACAGACCGGCTTGGATAGCGTGCTCTAACCTATGGACGGAGGACACACAATAAACCTGAGCAGGTTGCAGTGTTAGAGGATATGCAATCCACCTCCTAATCTAATCTAATCTAATCTAATCTACCTAAAAATTATTACCAGTATCACCATTAAAAAGATTTTTAAGGGAGGTTTATAAAAATATTAATTAAGTACACCTAACTCTATTAGTTTCGGACATATAGACAGGTTTTAAGGTAATTTCTAAAGTACTGCCATTTTGCAATAGGTAAAAATACTTACTTTATATTCTAGAGTTGTAAAGTACTTGCTAAAAGCTCTAAGATATTGTACCATAAGACCCCCTTCCCATTTAATTTTTTTTTTCAAGATGGCGCATAGCAGCCATCTCAAAATTTTTAACAAATAAAGGAGGGGAAATATTAAAGAAATGCACTGTGTAATAAGGATAAATATTAAACCAATATTATGTAGAATTCGTTTTAAATTATTAAAAATTTTGCTTTTTTGTCCCTCATCTGCCGCGATTCAGGTCCACATTTATTTTTTTCATTATATTTTTGTATTGATCTAAAATTAAAAACATTTCAAAACCAATGTCATGTCTTTTATGTTTTCCAGTAATTTTCAATAATTTTCCTGGATATTTCCATCTACTTTTTTCCATGATATCAATTTCTACCGCCACGTATCGATACATACATTTCATCCCTCGACAACGGCTCTGACAAAATGGCCCGACGATGGAAGCAAATGAGCGGGGGTGGCGGGGGGCGAATGCGTGTGGAAAGCAGCGGCGGCATTCCCCCGATTAAAGGGGAAAGGGGAGCCGAAGCGGCTCAGCGGCGGTTGTATAGGCCGCACCCGTGATTACGAGAGGGTGCGTTTGGCTGGGGATAAATGCATCGAAGGCGAACGTTTGGATGTAATCTACAGGGTGTTTCATAAAAAAGAAAATATTTTACTATCATGTCGAAAGTAAATATTTTAAAATAATTTTTAAATTCACTAATAGATGCTTCTTAATTGTGTCTTCCCCCTTCAGGTTTATAACCTTTTAAGATAACAGGTCGATATTTGACCTAATAGTCCAAAAAGCTCGTGAACAGAGCAGACCTTCGTCATTTTGTAAAGGCTAAAGATTTGTTAGCGCATGGTCCCAACAGAAGCGATGAAAGACTAGGAATTTGATCATGTTTCAATGAATTAACCCTTAGTACCTGGTACCTGCCACTATGAGTCAATTCATAGTCTCCCATTGTTTCTACCTAGGTTGTGAGATTGCGCTAACAAACTTTCAGCTTTTACAAAATGACGAGGGTCTGCCGCTCACGGGTTCTTACTCTATAAATGGACTGGTTGATCTACTAACTTGTTTTAATCCAATTTAGCCAAACCTTACTGCTACTTTCAAATTTTGACTTTCTTTTTGACAATCTGCTGTCAAACATTTAATTTATTAAATTTTTTAATTGCAAGAGTTAGGCCAAAACGGTTAATTTTAATACACGTAGCCATGGGCGCTGCCTAAATGAAATCCTGGGGAAAAATGTGATTTTATAAAACCATTCTATTGATGTTTGTGATTGATAATAATTTCTATGGGTTTAACGAGCATTAATTCAAAGAACTATTATTTTATATTTCAAATTTTACCTCTCTAACTACTCGCTACGGATCACAAAACTCAAAGAAACTACGCTAGTAGCTAAAATAGCTACAATAGAAGCTTTAAAAAGCTAAATATATTAAAAATGACCAACGAAAAGAAGCACTTTAAAATACACAATTTTGGCAGTAGTCAGCGAATAAAAATGGATTTTTACTGGGACAGTCTGCGCCAACAACAACTCTTATTTACCTTTAAAAAAAGTTTATAAATAGCAACCATTTGCTTAAAGTTTTTGTGAGTGTGCTACAATTACTTTATTCCAAGCGCCCCCTTCCCCGGCTCCCCAGCCGGCGCCCATGCACGTAGCCATGGAAAATAAAACTAGCGTCTTTTGTTGTTTGAAAAATTTGCTAAACCAGGCTATTTGTCGTGAATATTTAAGTTTAACTAGTTACTTGACCAGTTTGCGTTATACTAAGAATTTATACAGGATGTCTCTAAAAGGTCTGTACAAAATGCTACCATAAACTCTTTGGGCCAAAATACAACGATCAAACGCAATTTTTCTCAGTCGAAAAGTTACTCGTTTCGCGATATAGGGTATCAAAGTTTTTCCTTTATTTTAGTTATTTTTAAATATTTTTAATTATGATTTTTTTACCAAATTCGGTATACATGGTTTCTTTAAAGTAAGAAATCAATATTTATTTATATTTTTGCTGCAAAATATAAAGGTAGCCACCTGCAGTCCTTTGCTCTTGTTCATTACTTTTTTCGCCCCGGTATATTATGATTCTAGTGAATAACTGTTATTTTTCTATATTTTTTGCACAAAAAGGTTTACTTGATAAATATCGCTACGAGCAACCGTTTCTGAGATATTTTACATTGAACGTTTTATTTCACATAAAAAAATTTGTCGCTTTTCCTTACGCCTTGTTTGTGCTACCCGGTTTTCTCTAAAGTTCTGTCAAGATTTGTAATACAATTTCCTTACCCCAATATACAACAATTAACCCACATTTGTCTTAGTAAAAAGTTGATCGTTTACGAGATACAGGATGTCCACGTAAAAAATTAATAGAAAATTTGACAAAAAATTATAGTCTAGTAGATCTTAAAAAAGGAAACTATAGACTTTAAAATGTTTTTTTTTAATTTCATTACGATCATTTTTAAATGAAAGACAGCCACTTGAAAATCCCCAAAGAACTTGCAGTTTTTGTTTTATCTTTCAATTTTTTCCACTAGCGATAGCGGACAGAAATATTTACCAATTGAAACGTTGTATTTATTGTTCCTTTCCCATTTATTTTCACCAATGTTGATGACTTTCAAGGAAGACACGTTGGTAATTCAAGATCAAAGAGTTATTCATTTAGTAGTAAAAAATTCTTGTGTATCTACACAGGCAATAAGTCCATATAATCCACAAGAGGGGCTATAATCCTCCTTCATTTAGTAAATGTCCCCTGTTAGAGGGTGTTAGAGCAAGTGTGTGTTTCTTTATTCATGAGTGCGGTGTCAGTCGGCTTTTAACCCCATTTATATCTGCGCAAAGTGCTCTGGATCGGCACGGTTATTTTAGCATAATTGGGGGCATATTATCACAGTTTATGGGCAACTTTAAAGTTTTTATCGCACTTTAATTGATTGGAGAAAGTTATCTACTAAATGGAGGTCGGGGCTGGGTTTTAATTTATTAATTAGAAAGTAATTTTTAGGTCACAGGAAAAATGCTTTGAATAAAAAATGTACATTTATGGATTTTTTTGGTTTAAAACTAAATGATGTTGTTTTGTACAGGGTGTTTCATTTTTGTTGGTTTTACCGAGTATCTCCAATACCGTAAGGAATATCAAAATTTTAATATTGAAGTATCGAACTCTCCTTACAACTTTCTTTTAATAGTTTGCTATTAAACCTACGAAAAAACTTAATTTTAAACATATTTAATGTGTGGAATTTTGATGTGTAAATATAGTTGTTTTCTATGTTGGGCTGTTTTTAAGAAATATACTTAACCTATTCTTTTAGTTAGAGAACACTATGTATATTTTTATTTATGGTTACTAGCTTCTCCTTGGCTTCACTCCAGTTGTTTTCTTTAAAAAGGAGATAGACACTCATATATTAGATTTTTAATATTCCTTACAGTTTTTGAAATACCCTTTTAAAACCATTGAAAACTAACCCCTTTAACTACTCCTTTACAAAAAAAAAATTACCCAGATTTTGATCTCTACTCCGTTCTTTAAGATATATTCTTTAATTTTTTTTTTTCATTTCCTTTCTTGTATATACTAACTATAACTTACACTATACTAATTTCTTTTTGATGATTTAACCGGTCAACAAAAAAACTTTTTTTTGTTTCTGTTCTTATGCTTAAATTTTGATTTGGGATATTTCAAATCACTTAAATTTTTATTTTGAGTTTTTAAAGTTGGCTTTTGTCTAATTCACGTTGATAAGTATATTAAATATAAGAGAGCTCTTACCAAAATAAAAGAAATACAATTTAAAAAATATGGTACGCCATTGCTTTTTTCAAAAGAAAAATCACTGTTTAAATCATTATTTATTTTGCAATAAATTTGACCTCTTAACTTTTTTTTCTCCGATGCACCATTTTTGCGTAAAAAAGAAACTAAAAATAGGACACTAGCATTTATACTAGTTTAAAATAATTTTGTTATACTACAAATGCCTGAAAACGGTTTTTATTTTTTTGCGCGAAAATGGTGTATTGGAGAAAAAAGTCAGGACGTCAAATTTTGTTGAAAAATTATTGGATATTTTACAAACAATTTTTTACTTTTGAAAAACCAGTGCCGCACTATACATTTTTAAAAAATCTCCAGTCTACAACCCGTTCGGACGCCACTGGTAGAAATGATTTAAAAATCTTTTACGTCAAAAAATGTTTATTGGTGTTTAGTAGGTGTATGTCAAATTTCATGAAAATATCTTAAATAGTTTTGAAGTTATGTTAAGAAAACCATTCTAGTCTTAAAATTTTAACACCATATAGCTTAAAAGTTAAGAGGTTTAGGACATATTATGTTTTTGTGAACTTTTCTTCGTAAAATGAGCCAAAAAATTATATCCTGTATTCTTAGTAAATTAAATTACACCCTGTATAAAAATCATTGATTCTTGCCAAAAACTAAAAAAATTGCTCTACTAAAGAAAACTTTAATTAAAAAGAATATATTTTTCCTTAGGTTTGGCGCAGGAGAAATTAAAATTTATTTTTATGTGTAGAATTCAGACTCGGAAATCGTGTTAATCAGTGTTTTTAATGTTCATAAGTACCTAACCTCCGAAAAAAAAAACGTTTCTTACATTTTTAATCTTTGCTCCGTCTTTCAAATATATATTTTTTATTGTTTTTTTTAAATTTTTCTTTCTAATATAAACTGTTTCTTATAGCCGCGACGATATTTTCTAATTATTCTAAATGTTTATAAAAACCTTTTTAGAGTAGGTTACATTTTTATTTGTTTTTTTACCTCGCTCTTTGACAAAATTCTTGTAAAAAATTATGATTTTTTTCCTACCACATATCCCATAAAAATATAGAAAATCTCTATCTTTTTTAAAAAATGGTTTTTTTACAAGACGGTAAAAACTTCACCATGTATTTTTAAGAGTAAGAACAATTTTAAATATATCAAAAAAATATCCAGTTGCAATTGAAAGAGCAACAAATTATTTATCCTTACTAAAAAACGAATTCTTGATGGTTTTATCCAATTTACCTAATTTTATGCTACCTAATTTTATGCCTTTCGCCCCTCAAATAGATAAAAACATTAGATAACCAAAAGGCAATAGATCAATTTTTCGAGATATTTTCAGTCAAATGATTAAATATTAAAACCCTATTGACGTAAGTGGGAATACTCGAAAGTATGTCATCACTCATAACCTATTCAAAAGTTAGTTTGTTACTTTGTGTTTGTTCTTATCAGTTAGAAACATCTACATGGTGTTTTATGATAATGAATCAATTGGGGGACAGTTGGTGAACCATCTTTTGAAAGGATAACTTGAACTTTCCTGCTAAGTTTATTTAAAACAAGTTCTTAATATTACTTAGTAACGTATACAAGATATTTTAAATTAAACAAAAAAAATTGACTACAATAGCAACTTGATTAAAATATTACTATCATGTTCCTTGATGCAGAAAATGTAGAATACTTTTTTCAACCCTGAAGATCTTTTAAAGGAACAATTGAATATTGTTGCCAAATAAAACAAAAAAAATATATTAAAAATAAAAACAAATCGCTTTTCAAATATTGTAAAAAATGAGGTATAAAACATTTAGAGTCGAGGGCAGTATTTTAAAGATTTTATTTTTTAAATTTTATTTGACCATGATTTTTAGGCAACCCATCTCCAATCGTTTGTCGTCTACAGGTTATACGGGTAAAAAAGTATTTTCCGACAACTGTTAAAAAATATATACATTATTAAGGGAAAGTAGGGTAATGGTGGGCATCGGGTAATGGTGAGCATGGCAAAATGTCACATTGTGATGGTAAAATGGACAATCCTGTCAATGCTGCAGGACTGGACCCTTTTAGTGAACTAATGTGGCCATTATTTGGATCCATAACTTAGTGCAAGAAGAAACTACGACACAAGTTTATATTTTCTAATGACTCTTATAAATATTTAGACCTTAGACCTTAGAATAGGGCAGGGCCGGGATAACCCATGCACTGAAAGCCGCTCGGCTTATTGTGCGCCCTGTCGTTTTACGCCTGGATGATGTCAACCAGATGGGACCTACAGCTTAACGTGGGTTCCGAACCATGGTCCTATGCGCGACAACCTAAAACCTCGTCTACACCCAGGGGGACTAACGAAGCTACCAACTGAGTGGGGTCCGCATGTCTACGGTTGCGCAGGACACGGCAAAGTGTGTTCCGGCGCCTAGTCCTTGCTGGCTATTAGCGTCGATACATTTGGCCCTTTGTCCGTCTTGTTGAGCTAAGTACTAAATTTCTGACCATGGCCTCCGGCAGGATTCGAACCCACCTCACGTCGGTTGTGCGCTTAACGAGACCCGGCGCTTTAACACGCTAGGCCAACACCCGAATATACAGTAAACGCAAAACAATTTCCAATTCACGTCATCAATCAGGTGATCATTGACACTCAAGTCCATAAATATAACAGATTGAAATTTTGGCAAAAATGTTAAAAATTTGGTCTTTTAATTAATTTACTAAACACATATTGCTGTTGTTATTAAACACATTCAATTACAGCAAACTTTTCCTTCGATTAATCTGGCAAAAATTCATTTAATTCGAATTTTATTATCGTCAGGTTGGTCAACTTGTTTCATATTTTGCGACGCTGCCGCTCATTGTTTGACATTTATACGAATTCATTGCTCTGTGCTGTCGCTTTGTTGTGTTTTCCTGTGAAATAATTTCTATTCTTTCGGTGATTTAGATCAGTATAAACTGTTTTTCTAAAAACAAAAACTTCGTACCTTCGATTTTCTTAGGCAGACTTTTGATTTTCTGTGAAAATGCCGAAGCATTTGAATAGCCGATGCAAGGAACTTGTAGCTTCCTTAATCAGTTATTTTGAACGAGAACGGGACAATAATGGCCCATTATTACCTTTAGTTGCAGTTAGAGAAGTAAAATTTCAATGGTACGTATAAAAGATACAAATTTAACTCAATTTTTGTATTGTGTAGCGGGTGGCTGATGCACTTAACCTAAATTTGTCCACTGTTTGCGCAATTTCAAAGACCGCTAAAAGTAACGAATTGTTAAAATCACCTAAAAAGAAGCGATCTCATGCTAAGAGGGTCACAAACGTGGAAACTTTGGATACAGGGGCGATTCGTGAGACTATTTATGAAAAGTGCTTTGACAAGATTACTTGTAACTACAAATTTACTTTTATGTCATATTTTTATTGAAAATTCTTAGTGAGAGGTCTGTTATTTTCATGAGTGAATGAAAAATACAAATTTGAGAAATTTTTATTTTAATGTGAATAATCAGTAAAAAGATTAAATACAATCTCGGACATTCTTGTATTCAATGTTATTTGCAATTTGTTCGTAATATGCTATTTTCACTAATAAAAAAAAATTACCCAAAATTTTCGTATTTTCATTACAAGCTGGCAACCGTGTCGCCATTTTGCGTCACTCAACAGATATGACGTAACTTGGAAATTGTTTTGCGTTTACTGTAAATATTAGGCCACAACAAATAAGGCGATGAGTCTACATTTTTATTTAATTTTTTTCTTTTCTATCTTTTTTACCAATTAGTGTTTAAATATGAATGGTTTGTACTGACTAAGAATATAATTAAATAAGTTGTTCTTATCATTCACAGATCTTTAAATTAAATAAAAAATGATGATTTAAAAAATATATTACAGCAGAGACACGGTTTAAAGTTTCCAATTTAACCCTTAGAAAAATAATTCAAAGAAAGTAAACTTGTTTTGCCACGTTTGTTGCGTAAACCGGTATTTGAAAAACAAAAAACAAACTAAGTTAAAATATATATTCTGCTCCCAGCCCATTTTCTTTTTGGTTTTACTTCAAAAACCCCTAGCTTTTGAGTACGCTTAAGAAAACAACTTTTGCAATAACTTTAGTAGATATAAGGGATTAGTTGAAAAGAATTAACTATACGGATCTTCAAAAAGAACACCTGAAACTATGCTCTGACAGCCTTAAAGAGGAACTAGAAAGAGAGAATAAAATGTAGCAACATACATACATATGGGCATAATTACCCAATGCGCACAGTTACCCTATAGGTTGGGAAATCGTGTGCAAATACATTTGGTTACTTTTTTTTATAACACATTTACATGTTTAGTTTATCAGCTGGTTACTGTGTAAACGCAAAATAAAATAATTATCGTTTCTTACTGTTTTCTCAAATTTAGCCTGATTTTTTTATTTTGGTGGGAATTGCAATTCTAGCTTAGGTGCGCATCATTTTCCCACTCTTCCCTAATTGTAATTTTAAATTGTTAATATGGCTCATTACCGACGCGCATTACTGTTGTCACAGAGTATTTTTTTTACTAAACAATTTTTATTAAACAACATTTGTCCAATAGGCTACCGACCTAGGTCTTTTAGCCCTTAGTTTTACTAAAAAATTCTAATACAATATAGAATCAGCCAGTCGAACATGTAAACAGGCAATGCGTGGAAAGAAAACGGCGTAACGCGATTGCCCGCATGTAAACATTTTGGATTGGATGACTGATAGTGCTTGCTTTGTTATCGCATTACTGGCCGATATACCTATAAATATAGCTAAGACAGTATTTCCACCCATGCAGAAGTAATGCTATTTTCTTGTACGTCAAAAAAGTCTTGTTATGCAGAAGAAACGTTCGTAAAATTTTTCGTTTTAGAAAAAATATTCATGTCAAGATTTTTTCCTACTTTTATTGGAGAATCACCCCTTAAAGCTCAATCAGCACAGTATGTACAAAGTACGTACATTTTACATCTTTTTTACGTCGTTACGTCCAGGGATCTAAAATGTACGTCTTATGTATGTACTTTAAAGTACGTACATAAGACGTACATTTTAGAACCATTTGACGTCTTATGTATGTACTTTAAAGTATGAACATAAGACGTATATTTTAGAATCATTTTACAACTTATATATGTACTTTAAAGTACGTACATAAGACGTACATTTTAGAGCCATTTTACGTCATTACGTCCAGGGATCTAAATTGAACATCTTATGTACGTATATCTAATACTTCTTATGTATGTACTTTAAGAAACCACTTTATACCTACATTTACATCTTATATATACAGTGTGTCTAGGTAATTAAGTTGGCGTCATATGGGAAAAATTTTTATTATTCATTTTACGGAAAAAAGTTATTCTTTATAAAAGTTCTGCATAGTCGAAAACCTGCAATACAATTATCAGATATCGAATTGTGTCTGTCATCTACGAGGTCTGGCTAAAAATGTAATGTTTGCTTAAGAGGAAAGTACCTGTATTTTTCCTTTATATCCTAAATTGTTATAAAGAAAAGATGTTTAGAATTAAAAATTACTTTCAAATATACAATTTTGTTCATTTCTAAAATAAAAGATTTTTTTCTGAGAAAATCGAGCAAATTTAGGTTTGTACATTAGTGGCATTGTACATTCTTAATAATTAAAAAAGATATATATTTGAAACTGTTCTATGACATTTTTAATCATGGAATCTAGTGCACTAATGTACAAACCTAAATTATTACCATTATCAAAAATATAATTTTTTTATATAAATAAACAAAATTTCATATTTTATATATATTTCATATAAACATCTTTTTATATAACAATTTTTGATATTAGCAAAAATACAGATACTTTACTTTTAGGCAAAAATTACATTTTGGTCAATCCTCATACATGACTGACCTAATTTGATATCTGATTATTGCATATTAGCAAAACTTTTAATAAAGAGAAACTTTTGTTCGTAAATTTGTGGCGAGCAGTGGTGTAGTGGCTAGCGTGTCAGCCTCTTACCGCAGCGATCCGGGTTCGAATCTGAGGATCGGACATCGGATTTTTAATAGCTCGTCACAGTTGGCAATGGCAAATCACTGTGTAGTATTTTGCCATTTCTAGGTAGTAGTTATTTAAAAATAACGTCTGTGGTGGGACTACCGCGTTGTCTAAAAGGTGTTGTGAAATGCAACTGGCATGTTTCAGTGCTTGGATAACGTTGACGGAACACGACAATATTGGGTTAAACATCCAGTAACCCGGCACTCACGGTACACTGGTATTTAGGCATAAGCCTTCGTGAGATGTCATAAAGATAAAAAAATCAATAATAAAAAGTTTCCCATATGACGCCAAACGTAGACACACGGTATAGAGCCTATAGAGATGACATCTTTTATACAGGAAGTTTTTTTATCCTTCTTGATTATAGTTAACAGTAGGTGGTAAAATATAAATAAAAATCCTGTACGTTTTCAAATTTCAAATTTTCAAAAAATTCAAATTTTGGAAAGTCCAATTTTTCGCTCAATTAACGTTCAGCTTACTTATATAATCAAAAAAATGTACATACATAATAGTCAAAGACAACATAATACGTATAGGACGTACGTACATATACGTACAGCAGATACGTACATAATACGTACATTACGTATGTACATCAGACGTACATACGTAATGTACGTACAGTGAATGTACATTTTTGCAGAAAATGTACGTACATAATACGTCTTATGGATGTACTACGTACTTTTGTGTACGTACGTACGTAAGATGTACGTTACAGCCCAAAGTTACGTACATAAGACACACATAAAACGTACATTGGCTGATTGGGAGTTTGTCTGTAGAGTTTTGGAGACCATGTAGAAATATAGTCTGTTTGTAGAGAAATCACAAACTAGTCAGCGCCAATCGGGTATTATTATTTAGTCAGGTGACCGGTTTCCAACTGATCACCTGACGTATTTTAAAATCTGATAGGCGCTGACTGGTTTGTGATTTTTTACAAACAGGCCTATAAACAAGAATCTTCAGAATAGTGGCCTGCTACCGTATTCAAATTCGCATTAAGTTGGTTTACTGCTCTTAAGCGCAAAAGTACACTTAATAAAAGAAAATATTTATGACACGTTTAGCTCAGAGACCATTTTTATATTTGTAACCTTTTTGGATAATAAAACGATAATATATAAAATCGAGGGGTTTAATCCCCTCATTGTCACTTTTCCCAACAAAGGTACGACAAACAAAAACATCAATAAAAAACCGAAGTGATCGCATTTGGCAACTGCTGGCGACAAATTGAGTTAAGTGTAATATGCAAAAGTTAGTGAGCTCTTTTACGGACGGGATCGTCAACAGATGGTGCGTTTTTCTGTTCCATTTGAGCATTAGCACCCCTGGAAGTCAGTCGGCTTGGCATCGTTTATCCTAACTTTGTCACTGATAGGGTTTTTAAAGAGTTTTCGCAGTGTCTACGAAGGACAATGGTATCTGAAATTACTTAAACAATAATAAGTGATCTTGTCTTGAACTTACAGATCGCCTGACACAAAATAAAGAAAATCCCTCAAAAACGCTTAAAATTTGGAAAATATATATAAAGATCTCGATAACTAACGATAACTTTTTGAAAATTTTTAGCGTTACATTTAGGTGATAACAATCATTATACGGAAAAAATGTGACGTTCCTGGAACTTTCGGGCATGTTGGAAGTACATATCAACTTGCTAATTTTAAAAAGTACTCCCTATACAGGGTATCTCAGAGTATGTTTGCAATCTCTTTGATTTATATAGAATATATAAAAATATTATGACAAATTTCTATAAACTTTTTATCTAAGGACCCCTTTACTGTTATATGTATCCTTAGACGACGTTGCTGAAAATCGGTTTTTCTTAAATAACCTTTAAAGTGCTTGTTATGTTAAAATATTTTTTAATATAATACCTGTTATCTAGGACTCCTTTAAAATTGTGTCATCTAAATACATTTGCATTTATTAGTACGCCAGAGGCGGACTAACCATTACGTAATGGTGATAATTATTATTACATCCTGTAAAATGCTTAAACCTTTAGCTAAAAAATGATATTAATAATGTGAACACCTAGTATAAAAAAGTATACATTTTGGGAATTTTAAAAATATACACTTTTGGGAATTTTAAAATAAGTATACATTTTAATTAGGTTACTTAACATTGGGAATTTTGCTAAATAAAGATATACGTGAGGTGTCAAGGTTTTTAAAGTATAAATTAAACAATTTTCTAGGTTACTCTTATATTAATAAAATAAAAACATTAAACAAACTGGGTCGCGTAGAAATGCAAAACAAACACTGGAAAATTTATTATTTGAAGAGAGAAAAAGAAGTTAGAGAAAGATTAGATAAGAAGTAGTTAGTGAAGTCAAGTATAAAGTTAAAGTTGTAGTTAAGCCTCCGTACGGGCTACCCCTAGTGGGGGCCATGCCCGTACTAAATTTAGTTAGTCAAATAAGTTAAGTTGGTCCTAAAAATGCAAAGTTAGTTTTGATGGTCATCCGGTCTCATGGTCCCAAGAAGATAGTTCCATATGGTACATTTGCCCCAGTGACGTAAAGTGGCATATATGTATATTTCAAAAATACTAAGTCACAATAAATTAAAGCGTTTTCAAAGAAAACTATTTTTTGGGCCTCATCTTCAAACGGAGGCTTTTCACACTAGAACACATCCTTTCTGTGGTCGAGGTCCCCCTTTCTTCAATTTTTTCTCAAAATCCCATTACTAACGCACAAAACCAATAAAGGTACCTTTTTTCCTATTACAAAAAACCCCTTTTGGGGGCCCTTTCCAATTGGGGGCCCAGGGCCCCCTTGCTACGCTAGTGAAACTTCCCCCAAATTTATGCATTATCTAGCTCTAATTATCGAAGATCATTATTTTTTAAAAGTTTTTCTAGTCCCAATTGTAACAGAAAAACGTAAAATTTTTACATGTTTTACTACACAAAAACTTGTTTTGGTGAAAAACGCTTTAACTTATTGATATCGAACAAAAGCACCTTTTTGTTAGCTAAGGGCTTAAGCTATTTATAAATACCGTTTTTATCTTTTTATAATACAGGATGTAAAAATAATTAGCACTCTTGTGTAAGGGTTAGTCCACCCCTGGCGAACTAATGAATGTAAATGTTTAACATGACCCTATTTCAAGAAGTCCTAGATATTACGTATCGTATTAAAACATTATTTCACTTTATCAAGTACTATTAAAGTTATTTAAGAAAAAACGGTTTTTAGGAACATATTTATTTTCTATAAAGTATAAAGTATCATTAGTCCATTCTGAGATTTTTATTAGGACACAGGACACTCACCGTAAATAACCCTGTTTATCAACCTTTTGGTAAAAATTCTAAGGATTTTATTGATATGTGCATCACTTACTTATCAGTTCGAAAACTCCCCTTGGACGCCAGTTGTGCTTCGGCATACACATTTATGGGGTTGCAAGCTTTAATTCACTCTAAGCTTTTCCTTTTATCGTTTATGATCTGGCGTATTTATCGTCTCGCTCCATTTAAATAAATACCCGGTATATTGCCGTCGTGTACTTATCGAATTAAATTGGTCTGGTATTTATTTGCATTGATGGCCAGATTTATGGGCAATGGGGTTTGGATATGGTGATTCCGGCGGACCATATTGGATAATTTATGTGTATTTAAAAATGGTCTTATTTTGATTATATTTTACATATTCTAATCATGAAATGATTTTTATCGTAATCAGAAATATTGGGAAGCTGGTGTAAAAGAAATATTGTCCCTTTAAACCTTTATGTGTGTGTGTGGTTGGGTTTTATGGCACTGGTATGACACCAAATAGCCAGCATTTCTCATTTTTTGTCGATAATTTATCCATTTTTCCTTAGTTTCTGTGCTTAACATAGGTATTGTTAAAATTCGCTACATGAATTTAGTCTAAAATTTATTATCTGATTTTTTAATATATTACAATTTATTATTTTATTCTTATTTTCCTTTATTTTTATCCACATTTTTATCCAACATTTTTTTTTAACTTCCAAGTTTGTTTTTACATATATTGGTTTGGTTTTTAATTAAGTATATATATGTATATACATATATATATATATATATATATATATATATATATATATATATATATATATATATATATTACGCCTTATACGTATAAAAACTAAGGGATTAAATTTATATAAAAAAAAATACATTCCACATCTTGTCTGCAACAAACAATTTTTAAACAGTAAGATTATTAGAATGATTCTTCGAGGTTCGTATAATTTTTATTAAAAAAAAAATGTTATTGTTTTCTGTTATTATTGTATTATAAAAAAATTTACGTAATTGTTTGAAAAAATTTTTGAATAATTTTAAGTAGTGTTTTTGTGGAGTTATGTGTTTTCGTGTTTTAATAAAATTTTAACAACTAGTATACAATGTAAGCATGTTTTTTTCTGTTTTTAGGTTAAAAGTAATGAATACAAAATTTTTTGAAAAAGCCCAGTATATGGGGCGAAACGTCAAATCAAAGCGTTTTACTTAATATACTAATATATAAACCTATACCCAAGAATAAATTAATCTCAGTTATATATATATATATATATATATATATATATATATATATATATATATATATATATATATATATATATATATATATATATATATATACCTTTTATTTTTCTTAAACCATTTTTCAATAACTGAGATTAATTTATTCTTGGGTATAGGTTTATATATTAGTATATTAAGTAAAACGCTTTGATTGACGTTTCGCCCCATATACTGGGCTTTCAAAAAATTCGTATTCAGTACTTTTAACCTAAAAAACATGCTTACATTGTATACTAGTTGTTAAAATTTCATTAAAACACGAAAGCACATATAACTCTACTAAAACTATTCAAAATTTTTCAAACAATTACGTAAATTTTTATAATACAATAATAACAGAAAACAATAACATTTTTTTTAATAAAATTATACGAACCTCAAAAGAATCATTCTGAATAATCTTACTGTTTAAAAATTGTTTGTTGCAGACATGATGTGGAATGTATTATTTTTTTATATAAATTTAATCCCTTAGTTTTTATACGTATAAGGCGGCTCATTGTTAGTATCGGTAGTTTTTTAAGAGGAGTAATAAAAATTGTATATACATGGTGGTGTGAAAATTATATTATATAACAAGTTAAATAATTAAGTTATGATATATTTGACTGAGATTACTAATGTCTTGCTTATCGTTAACAGCATAAGGTTCTTTTTATGTAAATCATTTCTTTAATCAGAAGTTTTTGATGGTGAGAGTTCTTTTGTCAGGATTTCGGTATTTTTAAAGTTGAATTCATGGTTTAAATTACTTTCATGTTTGTGTAAGGCGGTAGAGGCATTTATATAGACTCAATGGACACAAATATACAAAAATGCCTCTACCGCCTTACACAAACATGAAAGTAATTTAAACCATGAATTCAACTTTAAAAATACCGAAATCCTGACAAAAGAACGTCACCATCAAAAACTTCTGATTAAAGAAATGATTTACATAAAAAAGAACCTTATGCTGTTAACGATAAGCAAGACATTAGTAATCTCAGTCAAATATATCATAACTTAATTATTTAACTTGTTATATAATATAATTTTCACACCACCATGTATATACAATTTTATTACTCCTCTTAAAAAACTACCAATACTAACAATAGGCCGCCTTATACGTATAAAAACTAAGGGATTAAATTTATATAAAAAAAATACATTCCACATCTTGTCTGCAACAAACAATTTTTAAACAGTAAGATTATTAGAATGATTCTTCGAGGTTCGTATAATTTTTATTAAAAAAAAATGTTATTGTTTTCTGTTATTATTGTATTATAAAAAAATTTACGTAATTGTTTGAAAAAATTTTTGAATAATTTTAAGTAGTGTTTTTGTGGAGTTATGTGTTTTCGTGTTTTAATGAAATTTTAACAACTAGTATACAATGTAAGCATGTTTTTTTCTGTTTTTTAGGTTAAAAGTACTGAATACAAAATTTTTTTGAAAAAGTCCAGTATATGGGGCGAAACGTCAAATCAAAGCGTTTTACTTAATATACTAATATATAAACCTATACCCAAGAATAAATTAATCTCAGTTATATATATATATATATATATATATATATATATATATATATATATATATATATATATATATATATATATATATATATATATATATATATTACATACAGTCACACATAGCGAGCACCTATGGTACTAGAGTTTACGTCGTGCTAAGGATGTGGCGAATGATTTGCCGGTGATTCAGTGCTTGTCGGTTTTTTGGCGTCAAATGACCGCGCGTACATGCTCGTTAGTTTGGACGGATAATTTTCCCCGAACATTAGTTGCTTTCCTTTTACATCAAATCTTAGCTAATTTTAAGTCGGATGCTTAGATGATGGTTCCTTTTTAAAATAGGAACTCAGCTCAGCCAAGAATGATACCGCCCCCTTGCCGCGGCTAAGTATGCTGGATATCTTGCCAAAGAATACCAATCCATAGAAGTTAGAGTGAAAATATACGCAAAATTTATTAAAAATAAAATTCCCAAAAGTATAACAATGTCATATAATTTCGAAAAAAAATCGAAAAGGTTTGGGCCTAAAAACAATTCTGATTGTCTTATTTTTTTAATTATTTATATATTAATCATACACATAGTTGTAGCCTTGTACATCTTGCGAGTCGCAGGTTATAATAGTATACTTTGGCTAAATAGACCTTATTTTTCTTATTAATTACAATATTTTTAAACTGAAAACAACCGCGTTCTTATAAATTACGATTTTTTAAGACAAAAATAATAGTTTTCGGACTTAAAAGCTACCGACAATCGTTAAAATTTATGTTTTTATCGAACCAAATATTCGAATATCTCATTCCAAAACAAACAAAAGTTCATCTAACTCTCCCCCGAACGCCAGTATATTTTCTTTTCCGAATCTTTCTTCTCGCATCGTCTGAATCTGAAATTTATTTTTCAGGACCAAAGACGGGAAAATCTTTCCAACTTTGCTGAATTATTAATGTTAACTTGGCTAATCTGAGACGAAGTTTCTGCATTTTAAAAGAGAAATAATACGGTTAGTAGCTCTCTAAAGGCGAAAAGTTTGCTTAGTCTCTTTCTTTTTTTACTTTTAGCTTTTAGTTCAAAGATTGTGTTTAACTTCTTAAGTTTAACTAGGGGATTCTTTTATATTTACATTAAAAGCTGATAGACGATATCTTTTTTACTATTAAAAGTATTGAATAAATAACAAAAGAACACACGGCAAAAAATTTGGGAAAGAGAGTCATTTAATTAAGGGGCCTGGTTTCAAAGTGTACAATCCCCAAAAATAGATTTTTATGTTATATTTAATAAAAAATGAACAAGGAATCTATACCTTAAATGTAATTTATTCTTTTCTAAGTTTGAACACGCTATCATGGATGTAGTCATGGGCTAAAAAGTGATTTATTTAAATTTAGCGCGGAAAAATTCAACTTTTGGAACATTTATTTTACTGTGGTATTAAAAAGGTTAAATAAAGTTTGTACACTTTGAAAATGTTTAATTATTTTTGGGAAAATCGACGTCTGCAGCACATTGTAGCAAATAAAAATAAAGTTATTTAGAAACCTTTTGCAAAGTGGGTACACCTTTGAAAGTTTCTTTTTTTTTTTTTTTTGACATCTCACGAAGGCTTATGCCTAAATACCAGTGTACCGTGAGTGCCGGGTTACTGGATGTTTAACCCATTATTGTCGAGTTCCGTCAACGTTATCCAAGCAATGAAACTTGCAGTTTTTTTTGCATTTCACAGCACCTTTTTATTGTAATCACCATCCGGAAACCGGTCTCTGAAGAAGTGACAATGTCGAATAAACGTTATGGCTTATTGTTTTTACTCCCTCTGTCGACAGTAAAAACTATGTGAACCTTTCAGTAAATTTTAATTTTCAATTTTAACATATACAGGGTGTTTCCTAATTGCGGTAAGAAAATTTATAACCAAGCAAGCTACTTAAAAATATGAAGACACAAAAAGTAGTATTTTTATGTGATTTATCCGGAAAAAATATAAAAGTTGCAAAAAGTCAGTGGCGTACATTTTTTCTCAATTATATTAGCTAAGATGCGTTTCACGCTGCCACTGGTCTCACAAATTAAAATTAGTTTAGGGCCTTTAACACCCTGTATCTTAGAAACAAAGCATTTTCGGATCTATGTTTATATAAACTTTTTTCATAAAATTACCTCGGGAATATCCCTTAGATTTTCTTACCGCAATTAGGAAACACCCTGTATATAAATAACTTTGAGAGGAATGAATTTATTAAAAAATGTTGAGACTTTTTTGTAGAGCAGAAAATTTCTCTTAACACATTAACTGCCACAATATAAACATTTTTTTACTCCATGGGCCACCGGCTATTTTCTGTTTATCATTCTTTCAAAATTATAAAAATAATTACCCAATATTTATTACTTGTCAATACCTGTCAAAAATTGTGTTTTTGAATGTGAATCAAGTGTGTCTCACGTGGCCTAGCTCGCCAATATTTTACGCTAGGCCGTGTGAATCACCCGCGATTCAAAACATAACCTGCTTATTCTTGGTGGTTTTCGGCATTTGTATGTGGTTCGTGATAGGGTAAAGAGCTCGTTTATGTGCGGTTTTGTGTTCATGTTGCTTTTTGTCCTTCATATGCAGTTAGTTATGGAGTAAATAGTTTGTTTACGTGCGTATTTGTTGATATACGTATTTCAGCAGATTTTATTCAGCAAGATAAATATTTATAGTAATATTTCATAACAAAAACTAATGTTGAGTTTTTTAAAGAATTTAAAATGGACAACTATGAAAAAGAACAGCAACATCTTCAAAAGTTAATGGACGAGATGTTTTCTGATGAAGAGTCCGATCCTTTTGGGGATTCTTCCGATGAATATAAACCTGAAAGTTTGCATTCATCGTCATCGTATTGTTCAGAAAGTAGTAACGAGCCATTAATGAAAAAGAAAAGAACAATGAATCCCGCAGTAGCAGTTCCTAATATAGCCGGAGAAGGCTCAAGTAACCAACCTTTCAACGAGACTCATGATTTATCATTTCCCCAAAATGTAAATGAAAATAATTTAATTTCGGACACCATAGAGGCGGTTATTCAACAGTATCGTCTGGACTGTTCAGATGAGGATGAGGAGTTGTTTCCAACGCTGATGTGGCAAGAAGTTACTGGACAATATCTTAAGGAATTTCCGTTTGATATTCCTGAGAGTGGTGTTGTAAATCATTTATTTGAGCATATTGACAAGTCTCCTGTCTTTTCTTCAAGCTGATGGTGGATCAAGATGTTGTAAATAACATTGTAATGGAAACTAATCGTTTTGCCTCGCAAAAAAAACAGTCAGCAATCCTAAAATGGTCTCGTATAAACAAATGGAGAGATACCAACTCAGAAGAGATTATGACTTTCATAGGTCTTCAAATTTGGATGGGCTTACTTCGTGCACCTAAACTAGCAGATTATTGGTCAAAAAAGAAAATTTATTTGAACCAAATTGTGGGAGTGATGTCCCGTAACAGATTTGAGTTGTTGTTGGCCAACTGGCATTTTCAAAATAATGAAATGGCTGATACCTCTGACAGACTGTATAAACTTGGGCCCCTTTTGGACCAACTAAGAACCAACTTTCAAAAATTTTATATACCCAAAGAGCAAATATGCGTCGACGAAACGCTTGTCCCTTTTCGTGGAAGGCTAGCTTTCATGCAGTATATCAGGAATAAAAGGCACAAGTTCGGCGTAAAACTGTATAAATTATGCCTTGAAGGAGGATATACATACGATATGAAAATCTATTGTGGAAAGGAAAAGTCGAGGGTTCAAGCGTACCGACGAATGTTGTTATGAATCTATGCGAACCTCTTTTGGACTGCGGACGATGCATCTACGTAGATAATTATTATACAAGCGTGGAGCTTGCCCATAAGCTACTAGAGAGAAAGACGCACTTAGTAGGTACACTAAGAAAAATCGCAAAAATAATCCCAAAGATGTAATAAACAAAAAGTTAAAGAAGGGCGAGTCATACAGTCAGGAGAGTAATACAGGTGTAGTGATAACAAAGTGGCAAGACAAAAGGGATGTCCTTACTCTATCTACAAAGCACATTGGCCAAATGGTTGCAGTTCCATCACGGCGTAATGCGGCTGCAGAAAAACCAGATGTTGTTGCTGACTATAATACGTGCAAAGCCTTTATTGATTTGTCAGATCAAATCAAAGCATATTCCTCAGCATTGAGAAAGGGCATGAAATGGTATCGAAAAATAGCTGTGGAATTACTGTTGGGAGCGGCTATGGTCAACGCATACATATTGTTCAGAGTAGTAACTGGGCAAAAAATGACAATCACAGCATTTAGAGAAGAAGTTGCTACATCTCTCTTAAATATTTCTAAAGACCAGAATGAGCCAAGAAAGTCAGAAGCTCATCCAAATCGAACTAAACATATTTTGGAAGATGTCGGGACTGCTAATCGTCGAAGATGCTGCTTTTGCTATTCGAAGATATCTAAAGAAAAAGGAAGGTCTGCTGCAACCAAAAATTCAGCACAAAGTAGGTGGAAGTGCATTCAGTGCGATAAGTACTACTGCGTGACATGTTTCACCGAATCACATGTTTGTTTGAAAGATTAATTTAGTTTTTAGACAAGCTAGGATTATATTACCTTATGTACCATTCTTGTTTTCATTTATATAAGAATTCCTATGATTTTTCGCAATAAAATCCTTTGTAACAAAAAAAAGGGTTTGTGAGTTCAAGAAAAATTAAAAATAGGCATTTACTTTTGGTAAAAAGAAAATTGCGTAGGCTAAATACATTATTTTATTCCCCAGGCCACGCTCTTTCAAATACCATTAATTTATATAGCTGCTGAGAATCATCCGTGAGCCACAGAGCGAAATACAATAGATTTTATATGAATCACGGATGCTTCACGTGGCTCAAGCTAAATATGTTACACTTTGATTCACATGGCAGTTAACGTGTTAAGAATAATTATCTGTTTTATAAAAATATTAATATTAATGGTAGTTTAAAAAATCCAGAATCTAAGTGATAAAATTAAAAAAACAATTAATGTTAAAGGCGTGATTACAAGAAAACGGCTCTAGTGAAGAAAATATAGCTCGCCTGCAGCTCGGGATAATTTTCAAAATATTTGTGGCCTTGAAAAATTTACGGAAATAAATTTGGCACTAGTGGTATTACAACTGAGAATTTAATTTTCTTTGAAAAATGTGAATTGTTTGAAGGTTCAAGAGTGACTGCTTTCGAGATTTTGTATAAAAATCAAAGACAATTGTAGTTTCAATATAGACTCCCAGAACAATGCTAAATTTTTGATAATTAGTTTGGACGCTGGCTTGGCTGAATTTATGAAGCGGCAAATTATACGTACTGTTTAACTCCGTACTGGATGGATACCCGCTTCATAAATTCTACGAAGCGAGCGTCCAAGCTGACGACCAAAAATTTAGAATTGTTCTGGGTGTTGCTATAGTGAAACTATAATTTTAATGATCCACCTCTTAATAATTAAGGGATAAAAATTTTAGGATATTTTTCTTTTGTCGTCATGAAAAATATTTTTACAGTACCGCTGTTAAAAAAATTGTTTTTTGCTTTTTGCCCAGGCTAGTGTTTAAATTTCTACGTTACCTGGTATATCTATTCACAAATAAAATCACACATTGTATTTATATTTGATGTTTCTGTTTCAAAACAAAGAAGAACCCAAAAAAGGAGCGTTATTCGCATTGCCGGAAGTTCACATCTTTTGTGTGTTAATTGTGTATTATTGATGTACGTTGTATTTTATGTAATGCTCTATTCATTGTAAATTGTAATATTTTTTTATATGGGGTGTGACGTAAGGAACCTCCAGTGACATTGTATGCATTTTTATCTTACGTAATACGATAAATATCAAAGTTATTTTGCAAATAAAAAAAAATCGGCCACGTTAATTTCTTAACTATACAGGGTGATTCAAAAATCGATCACGAAACTTAAGGGGTGATTTTATTTGACAAAATTAGAGTAGAGCTTCATATAATTTTTTTTTAAATGTCATTCGTTTTCGAGTTACAAGCCGTCAAAGTTCAATTTTTATTTTAGTTTTTCGCCATATTGCATTTATTTTTAACCAATTCAGTTGATATTTGGCACACAAATCGAGCTTTCAGATTCTAAAATTTTAAGATAAAAGTACTTTTTTAAATACCGCCAGAGGGCACTTCACCTAAAACTTAAAATTTATTTGCATCATAAATTTTTTATTTTGACAGATATCGCAAAGCTAGGGACGCCATTTTATAGACAATTAAAAACTTAAGAAATAAGGTACTCTTTATTAAAGTCGATAAACCTCTCCGTTTAGGCACCAATAGACATCAAAGTTTTCATCAATTTTAATCAAATTACCTACATACATACTTACAGGGTCTCTAGTAACTCAACCGACAAACTTAACCAAACGATTCTACAACAGAAAATAAGAAAAAAACTTTATATAAACATATGTCCTAAACGTCTTAGTTTTTGAACTACAGGGTGTTAAAAATTAAAAAAAAGTTTTTATTTTAATTTTTAAGTTTTTGATTGTCTTTAAAATAGCGTCCCCAGCTTTGCGATATCTGTCAAAATAAAAAGTTATGATGTAAATAAATTCTAAGTTTTAGGTAAAGTGACCTCTGGCGATATTTAAAAAAGTACTTTTGCCTTAAAATTTTAGAATTTGCAAAGCTCGATTTGTGTGCCAAATATCAACTGGATTGGTTAAAAAATAAATGCAATATGGCGAAAAAAACAAAATAAAAATTGAACTTTGACGGCTTGTAACTCGAAAACGAATGACATTTAAAAAAAAAATTATATGAAGCTCTACCCTTATTTTGTCAAGTAGAATTACCCCTTTAAGTTTCGTGATCAATTTTTGAATCACCCTGTATATGCATATGAATCAACATTATTAAAAATGTATTTAGGACGTTTTATCTAAGGACAGCAGCATTAATATGGCGAATAAATTTGTGAGAGACGTCGCGTCGCGTCGTTTTCCAGACATGATAACATTATTTCAAAGAAGGTCTGATTTGGGACATATACAGAGCGTACACATAAAAGGAGAGAAAATCTTTCTAGGTTGAAAACACATTTTTAAAGATTTGGTAGACATGGATATAAAGATATTATGACTGAAAACCTCAAGGTAGTAAATATGTTTCATGGAAAGATTGATAAGTGAGTTACTGACTGAGGTTTTGGCCGTTCTGCCCTGAGGAGCAGTTTTTCCTAAGCAATGTTCAATAATAGACATTTAAATACAAATTATATGAGTAAATGGTGTGAAGAAATTATTAAAATAATTCCTGCAGAAAAATCGGCTTTATTGCTTAATGCTGTCTACAAAAATACACTTTTTCTAAAACTTGTAATAACATTACTTATTTACTTACTACGCAGTGTAATTGTATGTTAAAAAAATAATTAAAAAACACTGAAAAAAGTAAACAATTCACAAGCCTGTTGTGCTTGTTATGTTGTATGTACCTTTTTTATTTATAATTAACATAAATAGGTAGAGGCACATCAAATAAACTAGTTATTTCTGGTTTGTAAGCTCTAATCAAGGTAAGGACTTCAAAAAGATATCTTAGTACCCATAAATCAGCATACCTACATCAGAGTGCTTTTAATGCATAATATTTGCTACTTGTAGGTAGACAACTGGTTTTATCCAGTTACTAGTACTTTTACTAGAGAAAGAAATTTTTTAAATTTAAGTTTATTATGACATTTCAAAGCCAGGCTAATGAAAATTCCTGAGTATATAGTACGTGTTTATTTTTCAATACGTCATAAATAATCAAGAATAACTTTAAAAAAACCTTTGTTTATATTTTTTGTGTAATTTTAATTAATATATCTGTTTTAATAATTTTATTTATTTTATTTGTATATGCAGATAAAAGTGTAATCCATCCATAACTTGATATACACATACAGTCAATACGTGAAAAGGAGACGGTCGAATGCAAATGCCGGCATTTCGACATTTTGGATAGGATGACTAATCGTGCTTGATTTGTTTATGCATTACTGGCCTATATTTACCTTTGAGTTTAGCTGATACAGAATACATACAGTGTGTCCCAGGATAGGTGTTACAAAAGGACAAATGCACCACAATTTTTGGAATTTTAAAACGAAATTTTGGAAAAAGTGGTCGCACGGTTCAAAACTTATAAATACAAATTTTTACCCCAATTGGTGTTATACAATAACTGAAAAGATGAAAAATGGCCAGGACCTAAATGAATGGAAAATGGAATAAAATTGTATAAGTAAATGTTGTAGAGTGTTAAATTTTTTTCTCAAAATTTTTAAGTAAAGCAAGAGAGTATAAGAAACGTAATTGTAAATTTTTACATTATGCATTACAACTTAAATAATGGGCAAGTGAAAGCAAAATTTTAAAGAAAATTTATAATTTCAAATATTTTTAAAAATTCCCTGCCTGTTTACTGTTAATGTATAATGTTAAAAAGTGACAGAAATATTTTCTTTACTTATATATTTTGACATGAAATTTAATTTTCTACAACATTTACTTATACTATTTTGTCCTATTTTAAAAATAAAGGTACTTTACTCTTGATCATTTTTAATATTTTTAGTTATAATTCACCCTGTATAATACCAATTGAAGTAAAATTTTGTATTTTTCAGTTTTGGACCATGCGACCAGTTTTCCCAGAAGGACGTTTAAACATTCCAAATTTTTTGGTCCATTTTTCCTCTTGTAACACCTATCCTGGGACACACTGTATATAAAAAATATATTTATTGTTTTGGTTTAGAAATCTAATACTTAAGGTAGTGGTTTCCATTAAATTATTGAAGTTTTTTACCGCTGAAAGACAATTTTTGTTTCACAAATTGTATTTTTACCATAGATAACCTACATTTAGATCCGCAGTGGCAAGAAGCATTTTTCGGATTTTTACGACCACGCGCAGTGGGTGGACGAACATGCGCACGTAAAAGCCTTGGCAAAATATAAACACCGGCACCCCGTACCTTCGTCCGCGGTCTGACCGTAACGCTCATTAGCTACCGTACTTCGAACAGAAAACCAGGACGCGGTCAACAAATTCTTTCCTATAATGCGAATAGTTTGGGTCCGGGTGCGTTTACCCTCAACTGGCTTGCGTACCAACCGGTTTTTTTCGCCCATGAAATGTATACTTTTGTTTCGCGCAGGTTATAACATTAGCAATCCATTGAGATCAGTGATTTTTACGCTAATAGGATAAAAGATTCATTAAATATGTGTAAAAAATCGTATTAGACTTTTTCTTCCATCATTTGTTTTCTAGCAAATCGATAAAAATGACGGTTAGCATGACATTTTCAAACACCAGTTTCCGAAAAACTAATTAGGATATGTATAACATGTTGCACATGTATTTTCTTGAAATGGTCTGTAGAATTGATTTTTAGAAAAATATATAGGGTGTTCTATTAATAATAGCAAAGTTGAGAGCACTTTCGGTTAAACTGGATGTACCCCATAAAATATGAAACAATAGGAATCTGTACATCCAACCAAAATTTTAAAATCTTGTAAATCTTCTCAAGAAAATAACTGGGTTGTTATTAACCTCGTGGGCACACGGAATACTGTCAAAGTTTGTCTTCAAAAACATGGTTCATCCTAGGCGCGCTTGTGGCTGCTCCGGTTGTATCGGCAAGCGTCGATCTTCGGAGTTAAACAGTAAAGTGCGCGCCCATAACTTGGATGGGTGACCGGCATTGTGGGTTTTGGGCATCGGCACGCGGTGTTCTGCTCGGGGATGAACAAACGGACCGAGCAACAACCATCCAAGTTATGGAATGAATGGTGTGTGAATGGGAAGGAGTAGGGGTCAAGGTACAATAAGCCTTCAGGCTGCAGTGCACCACCTAGGGGGCGGTCGTCGGGCCTGGGTGGGATGACCACGAAAGGGCAAAAAAAATGGTCCATCCTGTATACGACAACAGATTAATCAAAAATTAATGTTGTCATACAGTTACGTAAAATAATTAATTATTTTAACAGTACAAGTTTATAAATAAGTTGTTGGTAAAAAATAACTTTTTGCGTGTGTAAATTAGTTATGTAGATCAGACTTCTATGCTAGAAATTACTACGCCAATAAAATTGTCAGATTCTAGCTGATATTTTATATATTTCATAAGCAATTAATTAATAATAAATTATAAAATATGTAAGTAATTATTTAGTATACTATAATAAAGGGTGTGGTAAGTACTTAATAAAAACGGGGGCACTGTAAAAAATATTGCTGCACCGTCTATCACGTTTATAGTAACAATAATTGCATATAATTAGGGATAAACTACGTGTACTATGTTTGTTGTTTTAAGATAATAAATAAAGGGTGTATACTTTGATAATAGGTAATTACAGGCTAAAAATAATGATTTACATCTGTAATATCATATTGCAGTAAATTATCAATTATCAGTATTTTCTTACTCCGGGATATATGTACACTTCTGGACAAACAAAATTTTGTTCAAATATAACATTAAATAACTTTTTGTTTTTTTTTACCGATTTTAATTAACTATTAGTCCAGTTGTAGCTCCTTCCATCAAGTTAAAATAATAATTAAGTATGGGGATTGCCAAAAAGTTTTATAGGATTAGGTGTTATACAGAGGAGAGTCAAATGTTGCATTTTGCCCACATTTTCGAACACTCTGTGGAATAATGTAACGTCACAATTTTTTATTACTGTATTGAACTTGAAAGCTTTATCTTTTCTTAATATTTCTTTATTTATATCAGCATCTCAATTCTAAAAGAAAATACAAAAGGAAACAATGCAGTTTAATTATGATGCTCATAATATACGTTATATTGCAAACTTAAGATTTGGATGGTCATATTCTTGAAACTAATTAAGATATCTATGACAAATGTAGTATTTTTTAAAGGTGTCTAAAAGATCTTTTTATAAGTGATATAATATACAGGGTGTTTTTTTGAACTGTTACTTTTTGTCGTACCCTGTATATCTTAAGAGAACAAAAACCTGGCGGCAAATTATACTAATAAAGATGGGCCCATATTTAATTCATTCTGAAAGCGATGCCGCCAAGTACACAAAAAATGATAAAGTAAACAAACCTTTTCGAATGCACATAGCCTACGACAGAGCCTGAATACATATTTTTATATAAATAATAAAAAATACATTGCTAAAACACGTATCACCTACTTACAAAACATTCTCTTATTTCGCCTCTGCCTACTATAAAACCGGTGGCACGTGGCGTTGTACTAGAAACTCGTCGAGTTAAATATTTTTGCTGCAATAAATCATTGTTCACAAAAGGGTTTCTTTACTTTATCATTTTCTGTGTACCTGGCGGCATCGCTTTCAGAATTAATTAAATTTGAACCCATCTTTACCTAAATAGGGTTTTGGGCGGTAAACTTTGTAATTTGTGTGTGTTTTTGTTTCCCTAAATTAAAATACATGCTTTAACAAACAAAACTTAAGTCGGCACGATTGCTAATTTTATTATTGCAAATACCAGATGGGTTGTGTCCAACTAAAATTTGATTCGATAGAGATTAAAAAAAAAACTATAGCCAGTTCAAACTCTAACACTCCAAAATTATTTATGCAAGACTTCAAATATCTCTAACTATAAGAAAAAGGTAAATATTGTACCAAAAGTTAAGATATATTGATAAAATTTAATCAAATTTTTGAAAAAAAACTTAATATACAAGTTATTGTTGCAGCATTGTAAAGGGTCCCATAATCTTCGATAATTAGAGCTAGATGATGCACAAAATTAGAGGGAGCCTACGTCGAACCGACAAACGAGAATTTTATTAAATTTAATCCAATTTATCCAAAAAGCTATTTTTCTTGAAAACGCTTTACTTTATCGATATCGAACAAGTATACTTTTTTAGCTAAGGGTTTAAGCTATTTAAAAATTCTATGTTTAATCCTTTATTATACAGGGCGCAAAAATAATTACTACTATTGTGTAAGGGTTAGTCGGTCCCTGGCGACGTAATGAATGTAAATGTTTTACAAGGACCACCATCCAACTAGTATGTATCATGTTAAAAATGTTTTTTTATTATACCTAGTACAATAAAAGTTTTTCAAGAAAAACAGATTTTTAGTGGGGTATTTAAGGGCCCATATCTCTGTAAAGAGAGGGTAGAGAGGGCAAGAATTTTTTTTATATACTTTTTATATATTTATCATATTTTCATGTTTTCTCTATAAATCCAAAAAATTGCCCACATATTCTTGGACACCCTGTATATTTGGTGTAGGCCCTATGTCTTAGTTTAGAGATAACATAATTTAAAATTGCAATAACAAACCGAGCCTGCTGAGCCTTATTGACCCCATCAAACTTGTAGAACGTCTAAAACAGAAAAAGCAAACAAAAAATCCCAAAAACTTAATTAAAATAAATATTAACGATTTAGTGCCAAGTCTGCAACTGTGTTCAATGATAAATTTAATCGAATAATAATAAACTATATTTAAAATTAAAATGTTTGAAATTTTGATATTAACTTTTTTATTTCGACATTTTCGTTAAACTGTATAATAAGAGGTTTAGCCATGAATAAAAAATATTAGATTGAAGTATAATATACAGCCTCAGTTTATGTTCATTTTTATCTTTAAAAAAAAGCGACAAAATTCCAACAACCTAGAATATAACCGCTATAATTCAAAACCGAGTTTACACCGCTGTCTCTCTACACATCCCCCTTTGACCCCGCTTTTCAGCAACTCAAACAAAGACAACAAAGGACCCAGGGTCGTCCCTACGACGGGATTCCGACCAATCAGGGTACCGCACTGAAAAACAAGGGCTCGTCCTTTAATAAAATCCACTTTTCCCTGTCAACAGTGTTCGATGGGCGAGGTTAACAGACGATCACAAAGGGTCGATATCAGGGATACTGCGCCCTAAGGGCTGTCGGGTTCAGTGTAGTTAAGGGTTGCAGAAGAGATAGAGCTTTACAGGAGCGACGGAAGGACTTTTAGAGTCGTAGACCACCGCTTTGTTACGTACAATACAGTGTAGTTTTTTTTTAGTGAAAAGAGTGCCTTTAATACGTTTATGTTTATAAACAAAAAAATATCAATACTTATTAACTTGGTGAAATAAATTGGTTGCATGCTTAGGAATTTTGTGATTAAAAAATGATTAGTAATATTAGAGACGAACGTGATATTGAGATGTATCGAGTGCCCCCAATTTGTCTGGATGAAATTCCTGAGATACTGTTGTGTAAGTAGATTTAAATGTCTAAATTTTAGAATCAGAAGGTTTGGATTTTTAATTGTATTGGATCTTATTGGTCTTATACGAAACATTATATAGAAATGGTTGTCATGGTTTTTACAGGAATTTCAATTCTTACTGAGCGTGTTTCTTTAACTTGAAATAAAGTATCAAGAATAAAAAAAAGCAGTTATTTTTCGAAAAAACAGTAATTTTTCGAAAAGTGTTTAAATCCAATGCTTAGTACTGTTAACCGGGTTTTTTTTATTAAAGATGTACATATACATATAATATGTATGTACATATATTAGTATGTCCCATATTTAGGCTATTCGTTATAAATGTTTTTTTTATAACATTAAAATTTGCCGACTGTTTTTTAAGCGCATATCTCTGATTTAGTGCCTGGGCCAGTAATAAAATGGACTTAATTTTCATTCCTGGGGTTCTGTCAATTTTGACATATTTCGGACTGGGCGAACGCTTTACTTTTTTGTCAGACAAGTTTACCACAACGTTTAACATGCAGTTTTTAAACATTGTGCCAAATATGGTAAGGGTAATAGTCACAAAACCATAATGCTCAAACACATGATTCGGGTATCGGACACGACTGGTTTCAAGACTGTCCCCCTTACCATTTTTGAAATAGTGTTTAAAAATAGCATGTAAAGCTTTGTGGTAAACTTATCTGACTAAAAAAGATGCGTTCGCCCAGTCCGACATCCGAAACTTGTCAAAATTGACACGCTGGGTTAGAGCCTCTTTTCCATATATGACGGTATGAATATTCGTGGTAAACTCGTCAAAAGGAACCCCTTTAAAAACGTTTTAAAAGGGTTCTTATCATGAAGTTCATTTCCTACTGGCCCATGCACTAATTATACACATTCGCCTAAGTTAAATATTTTCTGTCGTTTGCAAGATATTAAGTAATATTTCTCGCAAATCGGTTACGGAAATTAAAAGAATCTTTTTGACACAACTTGTTTATCAACTAATTGAAAAGACTATACAGCCGCATATAAAATCGAAAAACAAAATGATTAATTTATTTTATTAAAATAACGCTGTTATCTATAACTTTAGCTTCTACATTTATTATTATTTTTTTATGTTTATTAATAATAAAAATAGGGCTATTCCAACCTGCAAAATAATGGTTTATTTTCATATAAAAAATTAAAATGAAAAAAATATTTTTTTTTTAAATTAATATATGCTTGTATTTGTTAAACTCTTTGTTAAATATTGTTTTATTGGTAATAAAATATACAAGGTGTAGAATTTAAAAATAATGTTCTACCTGGTATGTCTTAAGACAATAAAAATCTAATTTAATTTTCGAAAGTTACAGAACTAACAAAAAATATATTATTTTGATTTGACAAAAGCGCAAAATTCAGTGTGTGTAAATTTTTTTCTTTATATCCGATATACTTAATAGGAAACTAATATATACTTTAAAAATTTATAAAATTATTACACCCTATTCATTATTGTTGTTTCAGCTACCATACCCAAATGCGGTGGTTGCCACGAACTAATCCTGGACAGATTCATCCTCAAAGTAGCAGACAGAACGTGGCATGCGAAATGTTTGCAGTGTACAGACTGCAGGATACAGCTTACAGACAAATGTTTTGCCAGGAACGGACAGCTTTTTTGCAAAGATGATTTTTTAAGTAAGTATCAGATCTTTTTTATTACTAAATTCACACATACAGGGTGTTTTTTTAATATTGTTTATCTACCCTAGGTAAAATCAAGAAAAAGTTTCCGATAAAAATATGTCTAAAACATCCTAAATTTTAGACTATAGAATGGTAAAGTTGCAATAAAAAAGCTTATTTTTTCAAAAAATTTGATACCACTGTAGATATTTTTCTGAAAATTGGTACTGACTTTCTATAATGTTTTAAAAAAGAAAACTTTAGGCCAGTGGTTTGTGTTGCCATTTTTTAAATTCCCTATTTTTTATAGCATATCTCTTCTCTTCGTTATTTTCGCAGAATGCACGATTTTCTTATAAAAACAACTTTTTTTACAAGTTTTTCACCCTGTAGTTCAAATCTAAGACATTAAGGAGATATGTTGATATGAACTTTTTTGCTTAATTTCTCCATGCAACATGTCCCTGGCTTTTGTCACAATTTACACACAACAATAATTTGCAATTAAAATATACCTACATGTAATAAATTTTAGTAAAACTAGTGCTAAAATTTATTTCATAATTTTAATTAGTGGACATACTAGCTGATATAAGTGCCAAAATATAATTTATTTTTCTCCATTAATATATTCTATGCGGCATCCAGCATAATCTTCTCTGAAATTACACTGCCATTTTAATCATTAACTCGCAAATTCTTGGGTATTTAGAAAAACAAAAAATTTTACATGACAGGCAATACGGATTTTGCCACAAGAGGTCTAAAGCAGATCTTCGTTCCTTCGTTTCACACAACTGGAACAAGTCTCTTGAGTTTCTAGGTGAGACCCAGATCGTTGCTCTTGATATATCTAAAGCTTTCGACCAGGTCTGGCATGACGCACTTGTCAATAAACTTCCCTCCTACGGTCTTCCAACTAAACTCTCTTGGCTATCCAGTTATCTTTCTAATCTTCACTCTTCAAGCTTTCAATAAAATTAATGCTGGAGTGCCTCAGGGTTCAGTACTAGCACCAACTTTGTTTCTTCTTCACATCAACAACCTTCTTTCTTCCACAACCAATCCCATTCATAGTTATGCTGACGATAGTACACTTCACTCCAGTTTTCAGGTTCTCAAACCTCTCTTTCACAGGATTTTAATTTGATATTGGATTAAGGCGCTAAAAATCTCGTTCAATTTAATGCATCCACTACACAATCATGTTCCCTGTTGCGAAAAAAATCATCAAACACTCACCCTAAGTTTATGAGTGGCCAGGTTTTGCAGAGCGGGAGCACATTCAACCTTGTGGGCGTTACATTTGAGAATAATCTTTACTGGCATAAACACATTGTATCTATAGCCACCGGGGCTTCAAAAAAGCTTAGATTTCTTTTCCGAGCCAAAAAGTATTTTTCTCCTTCCAATTTATACACTTTGTATGTGTCCCAAATTCGACCCTCTCATGAATATTGTTCTCATGTCTGGGGAATGGCATCCCCTACAACCCTCAGCATTCTTAATTCCATTCAAAGAAGAGCTGTTCGTCTTATTAATGATCCTTTACTTACTCAAAGACTTTCTTCTCTCGCCCATCGTCAAGCTCTTTTATAGATACTTTTACGGCTTCTGCTCCGACGAATTATCCAGTATAGTCCCTCCTCTTGCAGCTTCCAACAGAGAAACACGTGGTGCCGCACGTATGCATCCCTATACGGTCCAACTGGACAGGCCCCGAACTTCCCATTTCGTTCGTTCTTTTATCCCTAGAGTTTCCAGACTGTGGAACCTACTGCCAGCGGAGGTCTTTCCTTCTCCCCCAAATCTTCAAGTTTTTAAGTCCCGTGTTAAAAACTTCCTCTTACCTTGCTTAAGACACCCACGGTACGTTAGTATTTAGGCTTTCAGCTTTCGTGGATTGTCCAAAGATAAATAAAAACCTAAGCAATTGCAAACGAAGTCCAAAGTTAAAGCCACGAGTATGCCAAGCATTTCATGCTTAACTTATTTCTTTGATTTCTTATTTTAGCACTCAGATCAAATAACACTTCCACTTTACAATTATGTACACAAATGCTATAGCCTAATGCTGCGTCCAGACTTGCAACAATTCGTCAAACATCCGTCCAAACAAACTCACCTATTTGCCGGCTCTTTTGATGCAAAAAACCGACAAGCTCTAAATCACCGCGAAATCATTCCCCAAGCCCTTGAAACGACGTGAATTTCGTCCACGTCCGCGCTTTGTGGGTGTATGTGGCGCGCTATTCGGCGCGGCGAATTGTTGCAAGTCTGGACGCAGCATAAGAGCTTTGAGCAACCTTGAATAACCCTGAAGGTAAAAAAACACAAATTTGTGTTAGATTAATTATTATTAAAGTATTTAAACGTTTTATAATTGTGACCATGTTTTCCCAAAATATGACGTCAACAGTTAGATAGGACAGTAACCTCAATAACCTAATAAAGTTAAGTCCTGTACAAGGTGTTTCGACAAATATTTTAGAAACGTTTTTGGGGTCAAATAAAACTTTTTCTCTATAAATTTATATCCAAAAGAGTTGATTTAATTTTAAAATGTGGTTATACAGCATGTCTCTAAAATGTCTGTCCAAAATGTTCCAAATTCCGTGGGCCAAAATACAACTATCTAACGCAATTTACCTTGGTCAAAAAGTTGATCGTTTGCAAGATACAGGGTGTCAAAATTATTATTTTATTTTAGGTATATAATATATAAATTATAGAAAACTTTTCCACAAAATTTAGTACTGAAAGGTTATTAGAGTGGGGAATTAAAAAATGGTATTTTCTTGTCTAAAAATATAGAGGGAGCCACCTGCAGTCCTTTGCTGATGTATATTTTAATTGTAGTAGATATCTATATAATTTTTATTCTCTAATATTTTTTGCATTGCATAATAAATATCGCTACGAGCAACCGTTGATTATCATACTTTAGATTAAACATTTTATTACATACAAAAGTTTCCCATTGCATTTCTTTACGCTTTGTCTGAACCCTTGGAAGTGTCCAAAAGGTCTGTACAAGATGGTACCACATATTTTTAGGCCAAAATACAAAGATCTTATATAATTTACCTTAGTCGAAAGGTTACTGGTTTGCAAGATACAGGTTGTCAAATTTTCACTTGTAATACCACTAGTGCTAAATTTATTTCCGGAAATTTTTTCAAGGCCACGAATATTTTGAAAAATTATCCCGAGCCGCAGGCGAGGCGTGATTTTAGCACGTGTGGTATTCGGTAAGAAAATTTCACACCAAGTTTGTGTTAAATAATATTTTTTTAAATTAATATTTGTAACTTTGACACGAGCTTTAAAATTTTAATATAAAATAAATATTTTCCATTTTACTAATTGTAGTTGCAAATATATGTAATTTTAGAGCTTATCATTGTTTATTCTTTTATATTATATATACCTTATGTTACTACAGTTGGTAAAAATAGTTTATTTTAATTTTTTAGACCCATACCTTGCTTTCGTTTGCTCTTCACTTATGTCTAGTACTTCAGTCTTATGATATTATTTTACTAACTGTAGTTGTATAAAATTGTCATTTAGAGTCTTAAAACCTTACATTATTTTATATTATGTTATGTCTGAAATACTACAACTGGTACAAAATTACATTTTCTTTAATTATGTATGTGAATGACAGACATGACGTTAAAACAAATTCAATGATTATGTCAAAAAATTTCTACTATAATTCGCTCCAGAGTACCCCAGACAGGAGAAAAAATTTTCCGATAAATATTTGTGTTGTCATGGTAATGCAACCAAAACTACACATTTGATTGGTCAAAAAACAGTGGTGTGGAATTTTCCATGCAATTTATTTACTATCTTGCAAACGATCAACTTTTCAACTAATGCAAATTAGTTTTATTTTGAAGTAAGGAAATTGTAGTACCAACTTGCCCAAACCTTTTGGTGAAACCCGGTTGGTCTAATTAAAGCGTAGAGGAATGCGAAGATAATTTTTTATTGTGAAATAAAACGGTTGCTTGCAGTAGTATTTATTAAGTATACTTTTTTGTGCAAGACGTTTGGAAGAATAAAAATTATCTACTAGATTCATAATATACCGAGGCAAAAAGCAGTAAAGACACTTTGAACAAAAGCAAGGGACTGCAAGTGGCTCCCTCTATATTTAAGAGCAAAAATATGAGTAGCTTTCAATTTCTTACTTTAAAAAACTTTCCTATGTCAAATATTGGTAAAAAAATAGTAATGAATAAAATATTGAAAAATAACTAAAATAAAATATAAACTTTGACACCTTGTATAGATGGGCCCATATTTAATTCATTCTGAAAGCGATGCCGCCAAGTACACAAAAAATGATAAAGTAAAAACCTTTTTGAATGAACATAGCCTTGGACAGAGCCTGATTACATATTTTTAGATAAAGAATAAAAATACATTGCTAAAAGACGTATCACCTTCTTACAAAACATTCCCTTATTTCGCCTCTGCCTACTATAAAACCGGTGGCACGTGGCGTGGTACTAGAAACTCGTCGGATTAAATATTTTTGATGCAATAAATCATTGTTCACTAAAGGGTTTCTTTACTTTATCATTTTTGTGTACTTGGCGGCATCGCTTTCAGAATGAATTTAATTTGGACCCATCTTTATCTTGCAAACGATTAACTTTTCGTCAAAGGTAAATTACATTATCGATCGTTATATTTTTGGCCAAGGACTCGAAGGTAGCATTTTGTACAGATTTTTAGACACGCCTTGTATAGCTTTAAATCTTCAAAATATTTGCACAGGCTGGGTATTTCTTTTTATTAATTATTTTTTTTGGGGAGGCAGCTTACAATGGCTCTAGCTCAGAAGGCGTGACTTAATATGTTTAAAAGGAATAAAAAGTCTTACTTTGACCCTAAAAATATACAGGGTAATTCAAAAATCGATCACGAAACTTGGGAGGGTAATTCTACTTGACAAAATAAGGGTAGAGCTTCATATATATATTATTTTTTAATGTCACTCGTTTTTGAGTTACAAGCCGTCAAAGTTCAATTTTTATTTTGGTTTTCTCGCCATATTGCATTTATTTTTTAACCAAAACAGAAAATAAGAAAAATACTTCATATGAACATATGTCCTAAATGTCTTAGTTTTTGAACTACGGTGTGTTAAATATAGACGTTTAGGACATATGTTTATATAAAGTTTTTTTTATTTTTTGTTGTAGAATCGTTTGGTTAAGTTTGTCGGTTGAGTTACTGGACACCCTGTATGTATATAGGTAATTTAATTGAAATTAATGAAAACTTTGATGTATATTGGTGCCTAAACGGTGAGGTTTATCGATTTTAATATAGAGTACCTTATTTTTAAGTATTTGATTGTCTATAAAATGGCGCCCCCAGCTTTGCGATATCTGTCAAAATAAAAAGTTATGATGATTTACAAAAAAATTTAAGTTTTAGGTAAAGTGCCCTCTGGCGGTGTTTAAAAAAGTACTTTTGTCTTAAAATTTTAGAATCTGTAAAGCTCGATATGTGTGCCAAATATCAACTGGATTGGTTAAAAATAAATGCAATATGGCGAAAAAACCAAAATAAAAATTGAACATTGACGGCTTGCAACTCAAAACGAATGACATTTTGAAAAAACATTATTTGAAGCTCAACCCTTATTTTGTTAAGTAGAATCACCCCCTTAAGTTTCGTGATCGATTTTTGAATCATCCTGTAAATTTTTATATAGTTGGATATCAACATTTTGAAACATGTGGAAAATATTTGGTCTTAAAACATGTAAAGTCTTTTGCACGTATCAATACAAATTAGGTATACGTGCACAAGGCACCACTGCGCATATGTATATTGTTTATGTCTTTATACTGTGGGTGCAGGCGTTTCGGAACCAAATGCTCAGGGTGCGAGCTGGGAATCCCCCGACGCAGGTCGTGCGCAGGGCTCAGGACAACGTGTACCATCTGCAGTGCTTTGCATGCGTGATGTGCGCAAGGCAGCTAAACACGGGGGATGAATTTTACCTCATGGAAGACAGGAAGTTGGTGTGCAAGCCCGATTACGAAACGGCCAAGTCCAAAGGTAAGAAAAGTGTACGTATTTTTATTGATTTCTTATTAAAGATGCTTTCTTTTGCCTCTTTTACTCGATTTTTTTTCTTACATATTTTTATTTTATTTTATTATTTCTTGTTACTAAACGGCCAAGGTACAGTTGTATTCATAAAAAAGAATTATTGTTTACACCACGCCGATTTTAAAACGTTTCTTACTAAAAATTCTGTTAGATTCGTAAACCACCAAAATCGACGTGGTGCTCGCAAAATATTGCAAATTGAAATAATATGAAATAAAATAAGTATTTCAAAAATAGTGTTGCTTTAAAGAGAAGAAGTGGCGTACAATTTTCTTCCTAAAAAAATGCAATAAAATCTTGTTTGAACACCACTGGTTGTTTTTAAACTTCTACAGCAAAAATGTAATGTAATTTTCAAAAGAAGTGTACCAAATCTTGTGGAAATATCTGAAGTGGTAGGAAAGTTATGGTAAACAGTCATTTTTTCTTAAAACTTTAACACCCTGTATCTTGAAAAGAAAGCATTTTCGGGCATAATTTTGTTTAAAATGTTTTTTATTTTCTTGCATTTTATACAGTGTGGACAGGCCCCGAACTTCCCATTTCGTTCGTTCTTTTATCCCTAGAGTTTCAAGACTGTGGAACCTACTGCCAGCGGAGGCCTTTCCTTCCCCCAAATCTTCAAGTTTTTAAGTCCCGTGTTACCAAACTTCCTCTTACCCTGCTTAAGACATCCACGATACGTTAGTATTTAGGCTTTCAGCCTTCGTGGATTGTCCAAAGATAAAAAAGAGTGTTAAAAAGAAAGTACCAACTTAAAAAACCCTGTATACCATTTTTCCTTTTATCATCTAAGCTGTGCTACCCAATAAGTCTTTATGACGCTCGAGTTAATCCCCTTTTAGTATCGTGGACTCCCCTACCAACTTATGGGATAAACTTGTAAAATTTTTCTAAAAACATCCAAAAGTTACTCTCAAATCAGTATAGAAATACATTCGTATTATATTTTTTACTTTAAAATTTACATTAAACAGATTTTTCTTTACGTATTATTTAATCAGCCTCATTAACTAGTTGCCTGATTTACATAAGTGAAATTAAATTGCAAGATTTCTAAGAATTTACAAACGTTTATTAATAATCGAAGTCAAGGTGACAAGATTCATGTAATTTACGACATTTTTATTTAAACGATTATTTAAATTTGTTTTACTTATTTCTTTTAGACTTTAATGCATGCTACTCGCTCTGTTTTCAATGGGGCTTTTGTTTGCATGTATGCTTTTAATTTCTGAAATACAGTAAACTACAGACTTAATTGGTTTATTAAATAATTCCGTTTTTTTATAAATAAAAGCTGTTATAATATGCAATTAGCAGGAATTTTCGCACCTTCGTTGAAACAGTTGTGATAAGAAGAAACTTAATACGAGGGTGGTTTGATAAGTTCTTGGTCTTAAAGTAAAAGTAATTAAAAAAGCGTATTTTTGTAGACAAAATCCTCCTTTCGTCTCTAAAAACATGTGTTTTAAAATATAATTTGGGTATTAAATTAAATTTCGCCAAAACACTCCGTATAGAAGGCCAAACCAACCTAGATAGAAAAAATAGAGATAAAAATAAATATTTAAATTTGTTCCTTCTATACTTCAATGCATGTTACTCGCTCTGTTTTCAATGGGGCTTTTGTTTGCATGTATGCTTTTAATGTCTGTAGTACAGTAAACTACAGACTTAATTGATTTATTCTATGTACAATTCAGTTTTTTTTTGTTTTATAAAAACTGTTGTAATATTTAATTAGTTGGAATTTTCGCACCTTCGTTGACACAGTTTTGACAAGGAGGAACCCAATACGAGGGTGGTCTGATAAGTTCTTGGTCTTAAAGCAAAAACAGCATTTTTTGTAGTCAAAATTATTTTTTTCTACAAATATGCAAGCCCGACGAGAAGGCGTTAAAGGCGGTACTAATTAGCCGGAGCCTGGATTCAAGGGGGCGCGCGCGGGATGGAGAACGTGAATGGGGTTAGTTTTTTTTTTATTTGATAATAATTTAGCTTTTTGCAATAAGGGGGTCCGTTACCAAAACAAATGCAGATGATACTGGTTTGCAGGAGGTTAGGACTTCTTTTTTTCATTTAAGGGGGCCCGTAACTTTTACTTGTAACAGGGTCCGTCATGGCTCTTGGCGGTTTGTAAATATGGGTTCTAAAATACAGCCCCTTTTTTTGATCTGTGATTACAATATGTTGTTAAATTAAATTAAATTTTGCCAAAACATCCAGTAGGCAAGACCAACCTAGATATAAAAAGAAAGATATAAATAATTATTTAAATTTGTTTTACTTATTTCTTCTAGACTTTGATGCATGCTACTCGTTCGTTTTTCAATGGGACTTTTGTTTGCATGTTGCTGTTAATTTTTTTTTATTTTTGTGACAGCCCACGAAGACTTTAGCCTAAGTAACACATGTACAG